>JABFPN010005183.1:0-13622 GCA_022817305.1 Leptoteleia sp. ZL-2020 | reverse complement strand
TTGGAACGTTTTAAACGCTTTAGTCAGGAACATTTGAAACGTTCCAAAAAAGCGTCAAAAGCGTTCTGTACAGAACGCTTGTTTTTGCAGTGTATGGCACTGAAGTTTTTTTTTTTTTTTTTTTTCCTACGCGGACTTGGGAAAAGAAGGAAAAGAAAAAAAAAAATGTAATTGTCACGTGTATACAAATGACCAGAAACCAGTTGGAGGTAGAAAAAAAAAAGTATAATTAAAATCGGACTTGACCCAAATTTCCTTGTTTACTGTTATACCTGTTCCGGAAATTTGAGGGTTCGATGACCCACTAAACTATATAATCGCTTGAAACTGGAGACCGGAGAAAAACTTGATCCTTCGCGGCGGACAGGACGGAAAAACGAGCGCTGTAATTGAAACGGAAAACAATGAACCGTGTTCGTATTAAATAAGCGCGAAGCAGAAATTAATTTACCATTCAAACGGGAAGGCGCGTGTGTACAATACGATTTAACGGAAAGAGCAAAGCGTGTTTAAGTGCGTTTACATACAAATGTATTATTCGCATTGCGTGTAAGGTAACAGTCATAAAGATAACCTCATCGGGCTGGTATCGATTAGCCGGGAGTTGCGGTGCCAAGGTGTGGGACACGCGAGCGTTTGCCGTTCATTTTTTTTTTTTTTTTTTTTTCTCCGACTGAAATATTATTGCGCCCGCTCCGGCTTTGCTCCAATCGTCGAGTCACGCACTTTTACGCTTCGAATAGGCAAATCATTTATGCAACCTGAGTTTACCGCTTTCCTGGGAGAATGATCGTATTCGCAATGTTGCAACCGAACGCCAACCTACTCTTACTTATATTCACTTCCTACACTGGATTCCAATGGGTTTTAACGATTCACTTAACATTCGCGAAAATAAGGCTTCCCTAATGTTACGAGTCGGCTCGGAAAAGAACGACAACAATAACAAAAATTACGCGCGATTTGCATATACCGTTACAATTCGCCATCGCAACTGTACTTTTTTTCCCCAATTATCATCGCAAGAGAGTCTCGAGCCAGCGACGCCTGGTACTTTTACGCCTCCTCGGCGTAAAGGGACGATTATTTCGCGAGAGAATCGGTAACACGGAGTGCCGCTTGAAGGTATTATAGCTTATTCCGTAGCAGGGACCAATCGAGCGGCAACAAAAGCCGATTAAATATTTGATCGTCGTTGGAACCTGCCGATGGGCTAATTAATCGCCGCGCCGTTATTTTGTGCGCAACGGCGACGCCGAGTCTCGAAGCGTTCGAGGGAGCGTTGGCGTTATCAAAGTAACTTACGCGGGGCTAATTCGAAATTGAATTCGGGAGATGGTCTTGTACAAAGGGCGAATTCTTTCGCGGGGCGTAATCAGTATTCTTCGGCCAAGGATGCGAAATGAAAGACGGGCGAAATGCGGAGTGTTGCCGGTGCCCGGGCGCGAACTTGTAATCGATTTTCTTTGACAACAAAAGGCGCCCGTTCTTTATCGCGACGGGATGATGCGCGGCTGGCGCACAGGCGCGTTTCGTGCGGCATTATTCAGAAAGTTTGCTCGCAGACGAATTAGATTAAAACACGCTATCTCGTAACATGTCTACTTCAGTTTCACTCTCCCCCGGCACGGAATATTACATTTGCGAACATATTCATCCACTTCTGAAATTAGACTTAGTAATATCAGTCGGAGGAGAAGCACTATTATTAATACTGCAGGAAACCACACAGCACGCGGAGCACCGTCTAACGCACGAGTTCTGCCTCCGCTCGACTTGTGCGCCGCGATTTGCATTGCTGACGTCAGTTCCATCCGCAGCGCGCCGCGCTTAAAAGAAAATCTTTTTCCATCAACTTCAAACGTTGCGCTCATCGCTCCCATATTTGTATACGCCCGGCCGCGCTTCCCATCCGGCTGATTATACGCGCGCCACTACTTATCAGCCGTTGCCCTCCCGCCCCCGCAGCCGACAGTTTCCCGCCGAAACTCTATCAAAACGCTTCGATGTTTCAGCGCCGCGTTGCCGCTTGTTACCGCGCGCACCTTATTCTTCAGCATCTCGCCGAGTTTACGCCTCCCGAGTCACTTGTTTAATTGTTTAATTGTTTAACGATTCGTTTGGATTCGACGCTTGTTTCTTCATTAAACGAGTCCCTCCGACTGTTCAAATGCAATTTATTTCAATATCGCTTCTTCCGTATTATTATTATTATTATTATTATTATTATTATTATTATTATTATTATTATTATTATTACTATTATTATTATTATTATTGTGCCACGAATTATAGCAGGGTGCAAAAGTCATTGTTTAAACGCGATATTGTCATATAATGACATATCAAATATAAACTCGCATTATTCCCTCTTATGACATGTTTATCAGCATATCAGAGAAACTGTGTGATTTAATTAATTTCGTGTTTTTAATGAAAAAAAAAAAAAACAGACTTTTCATTATTCATTAGAAATTACCGTTTTTTAAGACAAGTATTTACTGTTTCAAGTATAAACATAACGTTTAAAACTGTCATTTACTTTTAAAAAGAATAATATTTATTCAAAGATTGGCATATATCCAAAACAAAATTAAAAACAGTAATATTTTCTGTCACATTTTTCTTAATGTACACATTTATAATGTCAGAGATTGCTTACAAGGGGTAAATAAAGAAATATTTTGCAGAAATTAACAATCTGACTTGAGATCATTTACATATTTGATTTATCGTTCAAAGTTCGAAATGAAAGTTATATTCTTTTATCGTAGCGAAAAACTGTAGTTTGAGGCTCTGTGCTAAAAGGTAATATTGACTTATCGTCGCTTTTTATTATTTATTAAGTTAGAAATATTCGAGAAACAAATTGATTTATTAGAGCGCAACAGGTAATAGATCGAATTCAGAAGTATTTGCTGAAAACGATTAAAAGAACAGGAATCGAATTTAAAGGAGTAAAATTACGATTCGTTACCGGGGCGGAAAGGGAGAGGGGGAAGGTAAGTAAATTCAACGAAAAATCTCTTAATCATTTCCTGGAAAAAGAAAGCTGTTGCTTCGAATAATCTTGATATCATTCAACATTTTTACGTTGCCCCGGCATAATGAAGACATCTTTTTAACTCTAATGAACGAGACAGGTATTTCGAGCAAGAAAGATCTCTAATTTTCTATCGCGAGCTCCGTACCGCTATGAAATTAAATCAATCTGTAACTCACGATCGTAATTAATTAAACAATCATAAATATGTAAAACGATGCGTAATGTATTCATAACCTTTCTCAACACAAGCAATTTTTCACGGTTACACCGTGCGTTTCATTTATTAAACACACATCACGAAACGAACTTCCTCCTCTTCGATTTCACCTACGAAAATGCAGATATTTTTTGACTCGAACGGGGTTAACAGCGACCGGCCTGTAAATAAGCCCAAATAAAGCTGCGAGACGCTCGGGCTGCGTTCCGCTTTGCGGAGTCATAAAAGCGGGTCGGAAAAATCCATTGCCGAAGATTTCTCGGGATCGACTCGAGATCCAATCCCGGTTATTAAATAATTGAGCGTGAAATACGGCGTTTCGTAAATTGTGCGCGGATTTTATAAAGGGAAACATTTTTATTTGGGAATAATGAATGTATTCTCATATTTTCCCGCGTCGTGGTAATAAAATTCATCTTTCATAACAGCGACTCATAAATAGCGCCATTGTTCTCGTTGTTTGTGTCACAGCTGCGTCCACGAAGAATAGTAGTGCCAACGAAATCCTGGTAATGCGCGCGCATGCATTCACATTTTTATGCCCAATCTCTTTACCGTATTGTCGAGCGCTACCACCGCTATCTGGCTGTAACGAGATCGGTGCGGCTTAAGCCGACGAACAATACCACAAACGCCCGCGTTCCTTTCGTAATTAAATTCAACCGGCGGGGACAAACGCGCCACTTTATCCGTCGCCGATGAAGACGCCCGTTTTGTAGGGGAGACGAGTCGCGGACAAGGAGACAGCAATTTGTAAATTTTGGCCGATCCGACGAAACATTCCATGTTGAAAAATCATTATTATGCCAGTGCTGACAATTGGGAAGGAACGGGCACAATGGCATAGAACTGTTAGCAATCTGTCACAAGTTTCTATACTTGTTTACGAATAATCCCATTGATTTGCTTTCCAATAGACAAATGACTGTTGGCGTAATACTGACACTAGACTGTCCCAACTATTAACATGATATATTTGTAAGAAACAATTATAAAAAATGTCCAGTACAAGATTCCTACTGCTGTCCACCGACGACGTATTGCCAACCTATAATTGTCAGCACTGGTACAATACTAGCAATCGGTGAATTGCCAATATTCGTCTTCTGTAGACTAAAAGTACCTTAGTCTATTGGTGTTTCACTCATAGACTAGACCAGAGTTCAGTTGCCGACAGTTGCCCGTGTCTTACTGATACTTTGCCAGTATTCGGCCGTTTGTTAATTTCTACATGAAATGAACGGCCAACCCAAATCGACAAGGAAACGCGCGCGCGGGAAAACGAGGATTCGTGTTGGCGACGGTCTGGCACGTTCGCGGCGCCTTATCGCCCCGCTTCGAGCGGGCAAACATCCCCGCCGCGAATTGAAAACAATTTGCGCCGCGGTTGGGTAATGCGACGCGCCGCGAGATTGTTGGGTGCGAAAGTGCACCGCGAGATTCGACTCGATACGGAAGAATGAGCGGTTTCGGAGCTCTCGGTATTGTTGCTTTTAGTTAATTATGGGAACGATTCTTATTTTTCAAAGAGTTTCGCAAGCAATTGCTTAATGGCAGATAAATGTTTATTTTCGCAAGTTAAAACTTTTAAAAGATCAAGGTAAATTATCTTGCCGGCGGATTATCGTCATTGTTCTTTTCAAATGCGACTGATTTTGACATTACAACAATGGAAAGGAAAGGAAAGTTTTGAATAATAAAATCCGCTCGCGTTTTATTGCACTAATTTTGTTTTTTTGCAAATTAATGGACCGAATTGGAAAGTGCAAAGCATTCGCCATTTTTCATCGAAATTTGATGTTTACTACGAAACTTGGAGGCTTGTAAATGTCGCCATTCGATCGTCAAAATAATCTGCATCACTTTTCAACACTTTCCTCTATTCTACGAGCAAGTTTTAAATTCGAACGACACGGGCGAATTGGATAAAGGGGTCGAGGGAGAATGCTCTTTATTTACGATAAATCCCCGCCTATCCATTTTGTTATTTCGTTGACATTTTTAAAAGTATACGCCGGATGAATGGTACGAATGAGAATCCGAAGGAGCTGAGCCAGGATTGGCAAGCGTGCCGGAAAAGGCAGATTATCGTGGCCAAGTTCTGATAGCGCGTCTTTTGTCATTTTCTCGATGTGACGTTGTACCGTCGTAGGACGATTTGTCCGGATCGAGGCTCGCTCCGAGATGGTTATCTTTCACTTTCGATTCTTCCATCGAACAAAATGTTTAGCGACAATACCAATTGCCAAGCTGTATACTACCAAATTCCAAGGGTTCAAAACAGTTTTATAACCCCACCCCACCCCACCCCCCGTATATAAATTGTATTATGATCTAATACGTAACTTTTCCCCGTTTTTATTTCGATGGCGAGTCAATACAGTGGATTGTTTTGGATTTACCCATGATATTTTGCCTTTCGGACTATCGTAATAGATCCATTTCTCATCGGCGGGTAATAACTTTCCTCGGAAAAGATTTCCTTTCAGTTTTTCTACGCCGTGAGAGATAGGTCTATATTTAGTTATTTTTGTTATCGAAGAGAACGTATAAAACCCACTTTCCCTCTTTCAGAATGTTACTTATTTTATATAGCCAATTCGATACTTCTTGCGATGTTATTAGATGTAATTCGAGTAATCGCGATAAAATTTTTCTTCTCCTCTTTCTCAAATTTTTCGTTATTCGAGACATTAACCGGTCTCTAAGCAAACTTTTTCTCTTCCTCGAAACTTTAATTGATAATTTTACTTATCAACAGAAACTGTTTTTAACGAAATTATTTCATGTTTTATTAATTCTCCGCATTGCATGATTTTAAGCCGAGAGCTAAATCTAGAAATGAGCGGATACTTTGAAGAAAAAAAGTGGTATGCATCAAAAAATGTTTACTTTATATCTGGGTTAATATAAATTATAAATTTCTTTTAAAACATTTTTGTAATACACCGCAGAACGCGGCACTTTTTTGTGGAAAGTAGTGTAATTCAATTAACCGCAATGTGTGTATCTTTCTCGCTGTTATACCCTCCACTTCCATTTTCTAAAATTGCAACTAATTTCGTGTAACACTGATGTTAAATAAAAGCAAGACCAATCGATCAACTTATTTAATATTGTCGACAATTTTAACAGAAATTCAACATGGCCATTAAAATAGAGTGACCTGTAAAACACTTAAAAAGAAGGATAATTATTCGTATATCAAACTCGAGATTAAATTATGAAAATGCAAAGCATTGAAAATGAAAAGAACTACGTTTATATATGAATATCTGTTTACAAGCTGCTTTTTTTTTTTTTTTGTTTTTGAAGCAACACTGTATGAAAGAAGAAATTAATTTAAATTTAATATTCCTGCGTTATTTGGCATCTTTGAAGCGAAGCTTAATGAATAAATCTATGAATACCGCTGCGTTCAAATTATAATTACTTAAGCGAATGTTCCCGGAAACCGCAAACTTTAGACAGTAATGATACCAAGCAAGATACTAATAACAAAATTAAAAGTAACTTTTCACTCGTTTGATGAGAAACGTAGCAAATATAAATTAATTCAACAAGAAGAATTGTGTGATTATAATTGTCTCTGTTATTAGGCAGCAGAAATTGTATGATTCCGTATCGAAACTTTCATCCAATTATCATCAAATCGATGCTTCTCATTTTACACGTTCAACTGGGGCACATAATTTCATACGAACGAAGAAGCGACAACGTGAAATTTGAAATTGGAAGATTGAATTTTTATAATTAGATCGATAAATCATCCTTCCTTTTATTCGATACATTCAAATCGAAAACTAGTAATTAAATGACAAATTAAAGTACTTCAGGGGAAAAAATGGCGATATTTCCATTCAAGACGTGTCCACGTCAACGTACTATAATTAAATGCTAATATCGAGGAAAAAAAGAATAATTCTAATAATTGTTCATTTTGTACCAGTAATAAAAGATAATTTTTCTTGCTTGTCTATTAATTGGAGCACATTGGTGCAAAATCATAAAATCAATTTTTGGCACAATAAAATTGTGCGATATACATTTGATATTTAATGATATTTAATATCAAGCTCTGAGCGTTGATTTCACTGGTGAGCTTCAATTTGAAATTTAAATTTTCAGTTTTCATTTATAATATTATGTAAAAATGAAGTGTGCTTATCAATTTGTACGTCTACTTGACAAGAGCGCATGCTTCTATTCAAACTTTATTCCGTTCCATCATCGGGAAGTAAAATATTGTCATGAAACTCTCAAAGCATGATTAAAACTCATTTCAAAGTTAACCGGGACAAAAAAATATGACTAGAATGTTTTTTACATTTCAAAGGTCAATCATCGCGTTTCCTGCATTCTTGTAAAAGTTAAAAATTTCACTAAAAATAAATAAAACAACTACATCAATTTGTTGTTTTTATTTCACGAATGTGTATTTAAGCCATTATGAATACGAATGATTCTGCTTTTAACATTAGAAAATAAACTTGATTCTTCGTTAAAGAGT
Organism: Leptoteleia sp. ZL-2020; assembly: GCA_022817305.1. Taxonomy (NCBI): domain Eukaryota; kingdom Metazoa; phylum Arthropoda; class Insecta; order Hymenoptera; family Scelionidae; genus Leptoteleia; species Leptoteleia sp. ZL-2020. Next base: position 5,849 of record JABFPN010005183.1, on the reverse strand, counting down.
TAAAAATCTTTAATCTAATTTTCTTATCGAAACGTTAAAAGTTCAGAAAATGCATTTCGTTTCAAATAACAAAAGACGTTTTCAGTTGAAAAGTAAATAAAATTACTTTATAGTTACAACACATTCAACTGCTCAGATATCATCAATTTTCACACGAATTACTAAAAAAAAAAAAAAGAAAAAAAAAAGAAAAAAAACAACAATTGTGAGCACATTACTCTAAACTTTCCAATCAGATAAGACTGTTTCGTTTATATAATTTTGTAAGACAGATCATTACTATTGCAATTTCAGGCCAGCGAAGAAATTTTCTGGCAACAACAATCCGCAGCCTTACGTAAAGTGAATTGATTTAAAAAAAATACAATTCACACAGGGGAACCACGCACGTGTAATAAAATATAATTTCCGCAAAGCGCAACAAGCACGCGGAACGCGCGGCAAATTCATCGCGGCTCAAAATTTAATTGCGGTGTTTGTCGTTTTAGCGAGGCAAAATTAAACTCTCACGGCAGCATCCAGTCAACTGAGCAAACCTGATTACGAATTTGCAACATTAGCAGATAGCCGGCGCTAAACTGTTTAATCCCCGACAAATGAAAGCGGCCCAGCGGACACTCCATAAAAGCACATTACCCGGATACAAATATGGATCGAAACGTCGGATGAAAAATTCACTTTCAAGCCGCGTCCATCAACTTTCTCCGTGGCTTCGGCGCATCCGTGACGGCTGCGGCCAGCCAGAGCCAGAGCACTTGCCGGGCAATTACCAAAAGTCTTTGCCCGCGGGCGAAATCCGACGCCGACGAAAACAATTCCCCGGGGGAGGAGAGGGGGGAGGGGGGGGTGGGAATGAGAATCGTCGCCCCGAGTCTCCGTCGAAGGGGCACGACGAGCGAACGCTTCGAAATGGGCCAACGTGAGAGTCGACAAAGCGGTACGAAGGGAATGAGATTGTTGATAGAATAAAGGAAAAATGGCCGGGCGGCTACAAAGAGAAATTGGCGACGAGAAGCGCGGCGCAAGACGCAGTCGACGGCAAAGAAGTGACATTTCGTTATAAATAGGAATTCGCGGTTACTCGGGAACAAAGGGAATTCCTGTCGGCGGATTTCTGCGCGGGCGCTAGTTGAAACGTGGGAAACGGCCGGGGAGTCGGGTTATTTCGCGGAGATAAGGGTCCGGCGGCGCGTTCGCGCGCTCGTAATGCCGGCCGCGGCGAGTCGCGGCGAGTCGCGGCGAGTTGCGTCGAGTCGCGTCGAGTCGCGTCGAGCCGCGCGTTTTCCGCTTGCCGGCACTATCGCTCCCCGCCTGAAGGCGGCCCCCTCCCTGCCCCCCGGCCGTAGGACGGAGCGAGAGAAAGCCAGGAAATGGCTCGCGTGCATTACTGAAAAGCGCGTCGTTAAGGTGGCGCGACGCGCGGCCCCACGACTCGGCGAATTTACGCGGCTCTCCGCGGACGACCGCCGCCGCCACCCGTTCGACTGGTTATTAACTTTCAATGAAAAGAAAACGGAGCGATAGGAGGCGCGCCGGCACCGCGTCCGCCCGACCGGTCGGATGCCGCGCGTATCTCGCTAATTTCTCTTGCGCGCCGACCGACATTTCTCATATTATTTTCTCATCTGGCCGGCCGCGCGCAATTCAGCTATATCAATTGGCTAAATGCGCATTCCTCGCCGGCCCGAGTTCGAGTCCGAGGAGGGAGCGAGATAAGCCCCGGCCGAGGAGCACGCCAGAGGGACGCAAGGAAAGTGGTGACAGCGGGGCACTTTTCTTAGGGACGGTAAAAGGGTTTGATAACTCGACGGGGTTACGCTCTATCTGCGATCCGCCTCGCACCCCCCCCCCTCCTCGTCCTCCTCCTCTTCCTCCTCCTCCTCTTCCCCATACTTATTTCAGCTTCTCTTGTCCCTTTTATTCCTTCGCTCGGGGAAATATGTGAAGCGATTAAACTTGAGGATTTGAAAATGCACCGAGAAGTGGATCGCTCCTTTAACGATGGAAGTCGGAAATGTAGCAGAATTAAAGGTAATTGTTGTACCAAGCGGACTATAAGGAAATGGATTGATAAATTAGCAATTTCGATAAATCCGATTAGATAGTCAACAAACAAGCTCCTTATTTTAATTAATGTGTTTGTTCGTGTGATTTTTGAAACTGGCCTTGTGTACATTTTCAGTGTTAGATAAAGTGTGCGCGTGATGGATGCTGTGGGGATACAAAAAGTTGTGGAAAAGGTGGGCAAAAATCAGGGGAGCGTCGTATCGAGAGATATCGAGGGGACGAGAAAAATAAATGCTTAAACACGACGTTACAGTTTTGCGTATTTCGCATCTTTTCGAATTTATTTGATAAATAATTTATTATACACTTAGCGCGCTTACCCGTCGAGAAATATTTGTGATATATAATGTACGCCGGCAGTACAAGGTATTTGCATAACAACGGTAATACTATCTGCAATGCTAACTGTAACTATCGCTACGTTCGCCGTTAATATAAATAATGAAAAACGCCTCGTCTTTTTGCTTCGCTTTTAGAATTTGATTGGTACAATCAAATAATGTTTTGCGTCTCATTCTTATCGCAGCGAAACTTTGCGTTAACAAATGAGCTCGAGCTATGCCATCAACGTGATACAATTTCATACGAAATCAGAGAAGAATTTAAATGACGGCATGATTCTGCTTTGAGCCATTTGTTCTAACGGCAGACATTGTCGTAATAAAGCATTTTTAGCGTAACGACAAAGGTGCTTGGCAAATGGAAACGCTACGCAGAGAAAGTAGTAGCAAATTTACAATTTATCATTACATAAAGACTACTTCCACAATGACGTGTAATGTTCTTTATTTCATAAGCTTAAAAGATTCCCCGAGTGGGAATAATTCCCGCGGCTTGGTACGCACACGAAAGACCCGTGCCACAGTTTGTGCCACGGTAGCCACGACAGCCACGACAGCCACGACAGCCACGACAGCCACGACACTTGCCATGGCGAACGAGTTTCTCACAAAACTATTTTATTAAAGACGGAAAAAGAAATTAATCCTCTCGAGAATCGAACTCACAATCCACAAGTTACAAGTCAAGTACCTAATGTAATCTGTCGATCGATACTGCAATTTTCAAAGACAGTTAACCGTCTGGAATTACGGTACACGAACGTCTTACGTCATATTATACGTGGATTCGATTTTTCCTAGAATAAATATTATCTTTTTTTGTTGTTTCGTTTAATAAAACATTACTGCGGCTTTCAGTTAAACCGAAACTAATAACATTTGCGACAAAAACGACCGTCTATCATCAGCAGTGCCGCTCCGACGAGAGAAAACTTTCGTATTTGTCTCCCTCTAATAATATATTCGCGAAATATTTTCCCTGTTTGGCGAACGCGTCCCGATTCGAGCGCTAGAATGGTAATTGTTCAAACAAAACTTTTCCCAGCGCCCGTTGAATGCGATATTTATATATTTACTCTCCCGTATTTAGACACGTAAAGTACCGTTCCGGCAATTGATTTCTCTTAACGCTACTGAAAGTGAAATTGAACTTTACAAGAACTCTAATCAACGTTGAGTATCTATACCGAATCCGCTCACGAAAATAATTAATCTCGACTGTAAATAACTCATTCCCAGACGATTGTGAAATTCGTAACAAACTGCAGCGATTAAAAAAAAAAAAAAAGAATTCAAAATATACCAATCCGCGATTCACCTTTCACGGTGAATTGGAAAATAAATAGGGGAAATAAAATGGATGACCCAATTGACACCTGCGTGGCGATTACGAGATGGCAATCAAGACTGGCCGGGAATGATTTAATTGCGATGACTTTCGCGCGAAATATCATCGCGTCTGGAAGGAAGGAGTCGCTGATATTGGAAGGAAGGAGTCGCGCGAGTAATGACAAGGGGCGCACGGAAAGAGGAGCAAATCGGTGCCACGGATACGTGAAAGTGGTAAACGAAAACAGGTCGGAGCGCGCTTTGAGCGCCGAGAACGTCGAGCCAACGTGCCGAGAGTGCGCAACGAGCAAACGAAATCTTCCTTTCTTCGGCGATCAATCGCTTCGCGGCAAAACGAATCTTGGGAGAGAGGAAGGAAGAGTCTGAAAAATTCACGACGTTACGGGGATGAAATCGCCGGGGAAACTCGATTACGAGGGAGCAGACATGCCGAAAGCGACCCGTATATACCCGCCATTGGCGGTCAAAGCTGAGGACGGTCAAAAGGATGAATACACCCCAAAGAACGGAGCTTCGCCAAATCCTATTAACTTTCTTTCATGAATTTTTGTCTTATTCCCGGTCTTATTGCCGGAAGCCGGCGCTTTTCCCCGACGCTGTAACGGATTTCCGGGATTTTTCTTCGAAAAATCGGTTGCTCAGACGCGCCGACGTTTATGCAATGACCGTAACTGGGTTAAAAATTGTGGCATCGAACACGTTAATCGATCGTCATCGGGCAAATTTCCTCGCATAAAACTGTGGGCTGTAAAATGAGTTTAGATCGAATTTCTTCTTCTTCTTCTTCTTCTTCTTCTTCTTTTCTTGTCTTTTTTTGTTTCTTTTATTTTTCTAATATCTTTGTCTTTTCTTATGACCCTACCGACAAACCTCGTCTGAACTCAAGACGCCACACTTAAGATGGCCAAAAGTGCAATCTGACTTTACGCGATGAGCTAGTTGAATAGCTGATTGGACTCCTGATAGTAATCAAAGTTGTAATGAGAAACTATAATTAATTAGCAAAATGTTCGTACATATATTGACGTTTATAAATGTTCATAAATTTTAATGCTTAATTCTAAATAATAAATTGTATATGAAAATTGTAATCTTCACAACTAGGACACATGCACGTTGATTAAACTTTAATTTATCGCGAGTCAACTTTTAATTAAATGAAATTTTAAATTAAAAACGCGCGAAATAGGGGTGATTTTATATTATATTACGAAATTAAATTATCAATTATAAGAGATTATCTTTGCTTCTGTGTTTAATATTAATTGATAATTATTAAAGCGATGGACTTTCCATGCTGCATTAATAACATATATCAATATTAAACAGTTAAATTCAGGTTTTTCTTTTAGTTCAAACTTGTCACTTTTTGTTGATTATAGCACGTACGATATTTTACTATACAAAGTAATTGGATAATAACTGTGAAGTAAATGTATTACATATAATATTTAATATTAATATTATATAAATCTGTTGTAATTAAGAGTATCAGATACACCAAGAATCTCCTTAACTTTAATTAAAACAAACATTAATCAAATATTTTAATTAATTTATAATATACGGGAATTTATTAATAATAAATATCTGAATGTAAATGTACTATGTATAACATGTTTAATTAACAATTTAAAATCAATCAATATTAATTAACGCAAAATTATTTCATTAATTATTATAATTTTAACTAAAATCAATTATTTATCAATTCATTAATTTTTTATTAGGTAACTAGACGAGATGTTAAAAGTTAATTAAGAATCAAATTAAAAAATTCATTTAAACAAATTTTTCGTATTTGATATACTAATACTTTATATATAACCGACGCTTAGGGTTTGGCGGTTAGGCGGGCGGCGCTGGCGCTCGCTGAGGCTGAGCGGAGTTTCCCCCGAGTGTAACTCGGATGGGTGACCCCGCTCTCGCTTTGGCTATCGTCCGGCCGTTCGTCTGCCCGCCTTAAAAACTAAGTGAACGGGAGGTATGGTGTTATTCGGTTTCGGTGACCAAGTCTACGTAATGTAGCTTGAGCACCCAAACTGAAATCACCAAGACCTAGCATCCCGGAGCAGGTTTTCCCACTGGGTT
>JABFPN010005182.1:0-13626 GCA_022817305.1 Leptoteleia sp. ZL-2020 | reverse complement strand
CCCCCCCGACCCCGCTACACCACCCCTCCCCCTGCTTACGAGGCCCCTATTCAAACCGCGCTCTCATTATAATCAAGAATGCAAATGTCCAATTTTGGATTCATGAGGCGAGTTTAAACGTTTTCTTCGGCCGGACAAACACGTCCGCAGACATGCCCGGCGGAGCGCGCCCGGGATCACTCACGGCGATCGCTATTCGAACGTTAATTCCGGCTCGATCTTTTATCGCCGCGCGGATTTCAGCGTTGATTGCGCCACCTTGTTTATTCATTCGGGTCGCTGCCTTTTTTACCTTTCTTTCTCCCTTTTTTCTTTTTTTTTTTTTCATTTTGATTTTTTGGCTCTGAATTCCTGCTCCCTTCCCCTACCCACTTTCCGCTGCCAATCCTTTCATCGAGTCGTCATTCGATCCACTTTGAGGTCAACGCTTTTGATTGATTCGATTTTAACAGTCGAATTGGATAGTGACAATTGTTTAATGGGGCAATTTTTAATTATTGAAGGCAACTTTGGTGGAATTTTGTTTAATTTATTGGGGGGATTGGTAGACTGTTTTTTTTTTTTTTTTTTTTTTTTTGGGGGGGGAGCAATTTTTTGCTTCCCATCCTTCTTTTCCGTTTACTGTATCCGTCCCTCCCCAACCAGCCGCGTATCTCGCATCCTCCCTTATTTTCTCTCTAATGGTATTTAATTTATTTTCAATTAATGTTAGAAACTTAATTGTGTCAATTACTTAACGCCCGCGCCCTTTCTTTTCGAGTAATTACCACTTTTTGTTCGTTAAGTGCAGGGTTTCCCAGTAATGGCCATATATGGACATATATGTTTCTTCTTAATTCGATTTTTTCAACATTTTTTCTCTCAGTGCTTGGTAATGTTTAATATTTAAATATTCTTTATGTTGTATACATAATACAAATATTACGTATCCCTTAAAATTAAAGGACTCTGATTATAATATTAAATTACTGGACTTTTTTTCGTGTTTTCGTATTTATTAAATCCGCCTTGTTTACATTTAATTGTCCTTGATTGATGTCTTCAATTTTGTTTTATCATTCCTTTTACAGCACAGATTTGATTTTCATATTAATCAGTCAATACGTCCAGAAATAAAGTATAAATAAATAAATAACTGATAAATAAAACTGCATTAATTCACGACGTAAATCAACACGTTGTTAAACGAAACAATAAATCTTTGTTTTGAATTAATTATTTCAGAATTGTGATGTAAATGTGGCCCACTTGATACATGTCAGTTTGATCAGTTGCCCTGTTAATCTTTCATTTAAATTCGTTGCCGAGTTCCAAATTATCCAATTGTCTAACGTAATAATTATTAAAAACCAAAAGGCTCCTTACACTATACATCCTGAGAAATGTATTACCAACTTGTTCGCAACATCTGAACTGTTTATTGTTGTAAATTTCAATAACTTCCCAAGTAGAAACTGAACCAGACTCGTCACGTCAGTAATGTGGCCTCAGTAAGAAATAATAGCTCCAACTTGTTTGCTCAAATTTTCCCGATCGAAACTACAACAGGACCATATCAGGTCTCACTAATAATGAACGACGATCTGAATAGTTCTGATTCGACACTCATATAAGGTGTTACGTATGGTAATTTTATGACTCTAATCCGCATTAACCTTTACTCGGCTAAAATTTGGCTTTCTGGTTAAAACCATATCAATAGAACCATGAATTTGTTGATATATAGGTGAAAAATAAAAGTCAAATTGATGCTTGATTAATTTGCAAGAGAATATCTATTTGTAAGAAGAAAGGTTATGTGGACGAAAAGCAATTGTTCAGTTCACTGTGTGAACTTCTGACCTGAATATGTATTTTTTTTAATAATCATATGACATGTTCCTAATTAACTCTGGTATTAGATTCACTAGATGGCACTGTTAAATCTCCACACCCAACCTATACATCCCTGTTAAAAGAATATAGATGGAATCCTAGATAGGAATTTGGCACTGGAAATTCATACAGTTTCCTAGGTAGGTTCCTAGGTAGTTGTAGGATTTTGTCCAGTTTGCTGGGGTCCCAGGTCGAAAACTAGTTGATCTCTGATCCTAAATTCCGACCTAGGACCCCAGCTAGGAAACTAGTCAAAAGCCTACAACTACCTAGGAATCTGAATTTCCGGTGCCAAATTCCTATCTAGAATCCCAACTATATTTATTTAACAAGGATTGCTTCCCTCATCTAATTACCTCCCACAATCGTGGTAATATTATTTTTTTAGCGTCACATTCCTTTTCTTCCCTGTTTCTCCTTTATTCCCGTTGCCTTTTTCTTGTTGCTTTTATGCCAAACGAAATGTAAATGTTCGTCAAAGGAAACGGTATTGGAAACTTGGAATCAAAAACATTGAAATGCCTCAAAGTGGTTGGCGAAAAAAAAAATTTCGACTCAATTCAATTTTGCTCTGCCAATTAAGCGGCGATTTATTTGCGAGCGCTTTATCCCCCCCGCGATAAACCGTCCGATCGATAGAGTTATCGCGCCCGCTCGATCATTTTTATCGCAATTTGTCGGCGTGTGTTGGTGAGCGTGACACGCGCGCCTCGAAACGTGTCGACAGACGCTGCTCGAGTCGACCGATAGGTACCGCGAGATAAAAAAAAAAGAAGGAAAAAAAAAGAGGAAGGTAATACACCTCCGGCGACGTAACAAAAAAAAAGTCCGGAGGTGAGTCCGCGGTGTTGGGCTGCGAGGAGCGCACCTTGCGACGCTCGTGGCGCACCTTGCGCGGCTACGTTCGCGTGTACAAAGAAAAGGCCAGCACGTGCAGGCGCTGTCCTTCGATGACTAACTACCTGAACCGTTCGAGGATACCGAATCCTTCTATGGGTCGTTTCTATTGTCGAGCGTACATTAAACGTTCATGGAATGAGAAGTTAAAGAGAATGTGTTTTAAGGTCAAGGGTGTTTGGTTTAGCGTGCAAAATTATGCGTGCTTTTAATGGGATTTAACACCGTCCGACGCGCTTCCTAGGGACGGCACATGACCGAGCGATCCGACGTATTTATGAATTTCTAATAAAGCAAAATTAAAATTTAATAAACTGCACTAATATAATCCCCTGGTAAAAAATGTAACATATATGGTTTATATATGATCCATATATGTTTTAACGATATCATATATGGACTTATATCGTTTTCATTTGTCCATATATGGTCATATATGATCGGTATGTGGCAATAATTTATATAATATCCAGGTCATGTATACATTTAATAATTACCTTATATGGAAATCAATTATTTACTTATATCGACCATATATGGTCCATATATGTTTCATTTTTACTATGATAATAATAATAATAATTATAACATTTCTTAGTAATATGAAATAATTTGAAAACCATCTTTAAAATATTAAATGTCTAAAAGTTTAAATATAATTGAATATAATATGCTACACTTATGTGTTGTCAATCTTGACAAATGGCCCGACCTTGGCCCAATATTGGCGAACCATTTCGGGTGATCTTATTAAGTTCAATAGTAAGGCAATCATTGGATCTTTATTGGAAAAAGCTTATAGCTTTATCTACACAAGTTTGGAGGAAGCTCGTCACCAAAATCTTTCCAACCTTGGCCCAAGCTTGGCCAGTTCGTATCTTTTAATAATATTTTCAACTATTAATATTTAGTTTATATTATTTGATAGTTACTATCATTATTAAACTGTAGATACTAAATATATCAATAATTTTTTCATTATACATAAATTAATTTAATGGATGAATTCAAATTGAATTTTATTGTACAATTAACAACAGTAATCGCGCGGGTTTTTATTCTAGAAGTAAGTTGTTTCAACCGAGAAAGTGAAATCAATTGAATTAAACATGAATTGAATAAGACGGTTTATTTAAATATTTTAGTTCGCCCCATATGACACTCATGACTTCGAATAATTTAAATGCAAACTTGTTTCTATTACAAGAAACTAGTTCCATTTAAGCTCGTACGCCAAACTGAAGTGTTCCAAATGAAATGGTACGAGTTTTTCTTCCTCTCGAGTTGAAAAGATTACTTCTTACAAATATTTATAGGCCAATTAAATGTAATGTTTTGCCCAATTATGATTACATTCTTCTGGATTTAAATGAAATTTAGATTATGCACGGATTTAAATGGAATCCTCGTTTACAGTAATGAACAGCATTCGATTTTTAATCACTATAATTTGTAATATACAACAATTTTTCCCTCTAAATATCAAAATATTAAACGAACATTAAAATTCTGCTTAAAACTTAAAAAAAATTAATAAACGTAATAAATTTTAGGTTTTATTGTAACAATAAATGTTGAATTAATATGTCTGCATTCTAATAGATTGATTCTTCTAAGAACAGATAATAATTCTGTCCAAGAAAAAAATCAAAAGTATGGTAAATTTTCGTAAAAAATATCTATTCATTGATAATTATATTTATCATTCAAAAATCTTCTACAAAACAACGCATACTTATTTGCAGACCTAACACTTATTACTTTCTTTTTCCCAGCTAACTATTGTAAATATTATTAAATGACATTAAAAAGAATAATATAAATTGACTGTCATCCTCAGTTTATCACACGGTATAGAATGAAAATTTTCTTTCATTCTACATCTCAAGCATTGAAATATAAGCAAGCAAAAAATAGCAGCCAAAAATTGTTTGCTGGTATTTTGTTTTGTCGCCCGGATCGTACGGTCCAAGACGGGCTATTCGTTGTAAGCAATTAGATTAAACTCACCGATCAGAATGTCATCGAAAGCGCGGGGTCGACTCTCTAGCATGCGTCCTCCTTCACCTTGGCCGCGTTCCAGCGGCCGGCAGATTAAAAGCTCGTTGGAAGCTGCGAGCGGTTGGAGTTGCCTCGCGGGACACCGAGCCGCGTCGCTCACACGCGCCGTCGTAACGTTGACCCGGCGTGTCTTGTGTCTTGCCTGTGCCGGCTCGTGTCATCTCACTCTCGCGCGTCCTCGCTCAGTTGTTGACCGTGATATACCACACACGAGCAGCCGAGCCCAAAACTCGAACCTGAAACACTCGAACACTGCGACACTTTATGAGCCCCTGGCTCGCTGCGCGCCACTCTAACGCATCCCAGCCAACGCGGGGCCGCTTGAATAATTGACGAGGGGAGTTCTAGGTCTTTCGCCGAACGCTGAAAGCAAACGTCCAAAACAACGATGATTGCTCTCAAGATTTCGGCCGGGGCTTTGCCACCGGGACAAGTCAACGAGGCGACGCAATTTTTGCCCCTCTTTCCTTCCTCTCTTTTTCGCTTCTCTCCTTTTTTTTCGACCTTATTTTTGTCCCTTTCTCCCCTTTTGCTTTATCTTCCCCTTTTCCAAGAAAGCGCTCGGAAAAAATGGTTAATAGCAATTTGGTTCTTTTTCTTTTCTCTCGCTAAGTTATTTTTTGTTTTATTGATGAGTCTGCATTGATTTAGATTAGATCAAGCTTTATGTTTATATGTAGCTTTGTTTGAACATTATTCTTATTTAGTGTTTCAAAGAAATAATTGTATGAGAATTATGAATTTTAAAATATAGGCAAAATTGTTGATTTATGTGCTTTGGTTTAAATCAATGACCTTAATAGTTCAGAATTTAATTATAATAGCAAGTTTGGAAACTAATGTGACAATGATACCAAACTTAGATTTTTAAGTAAATGATGTATTTTTATACTATGCCTAATTGAAAAATATAATTTCGTTACATTTTATAATCACTTACACAAACTTATTATTTAAAATATGCAAATATTTATTAATTTTATATAAAGAAAGATGTAAAATGTAATATAAAAAATGTAATACAATATAATATTCTAATACTATTATAAAATAACAGATATTCAAATAAAAATAATCGGATAAATAGCAAAAATAAATACACCTTTTTGAGAACACGAAAATCAATAACTTAAAAAATATTGCGTTATAAAATATGAATCAATTGGATGTTTCCAACTTACACAGAATTTAACCAAACAGTCTACTATGGTATATTAAAAATTTATTTTTATTACGCAAAGTACAATCATAAAAAGAGAAAATAAACACCGTATATTGTTCGCTCAACCAAAATACCATCAACCATAAATTTCAATGCGCCAACATGATTATTTTTCCGGTTAAGGAAAAAGACGAAACAAGGCAATTGAACCGAAGCTTCAGAGTATCAAATTAAAAGACGAAAATACATAAAAATGGAAGCGAGTAGTCGATTTTTGATCCAATCAACTGGAATTCAAATCTCTTTACGTAGTGAAATTTGTTTGAAATATTTTTCGTCGTTTCGCTCGTCGAAGAAGCGAGTGGATTTCCGTGGCGTATTCTCCGGGATAAGAACGATTGCAATTTTGTTGCAAACCGGATTATTTGGGAAATATTTTCGGGATATTTTTTTTTATATATTTTTGATAAAACAGAGCGCGTCGCCTGAAAAGGAAGAAGAGGCGAAAATTAAGTTTGAATAATTGAAGGAAATGTCTGGTGGCTAATAAAAAGCGAAGGTGAATAATAAAAAAGGAGCCAGATGGGGTGTTAAGTGTTCGTGAAAAAGTTAATGCCAAAAAGTGTCCGCGTTAAATGAATAAACGCGAACTATGACGAGTATTTAACCGATGAAAAATGCACGACAATAGTTGGCAAATCGATGGGGATTTATTTATGTAAGCACGAAAAACGTACGTTATTTAAAACGAATTATTTACTCTAACGTCAAGTTTTATGATACGTTTCAATAATTTAAATGCCGGCCATTCACGGTGAAAAAAGTACCGTGAATTTAAAACATTGTCATTGAATATTCAAATAATTTATGGAACGATAGGTAAATAAATATGACAAGTACAAAATTACAATCCAATTTGAATGCAGAATAATTCCAAAAAATTCTATTATGAATCAATTTTATAAAGGACCTAAAATATTATATTGAAAAGGGTATGGTATTTTCCGAATAATTATAATTTTAAATTCACACAAATACAAATTACCAATTTCCTAAAATTTCAACATTTAATTCCAACGACTGGATCGTTTAATGTTCTCTGTTTTACAGCAATCAATCGTGAAAGTAATTAAAAGGTATTATTTAAACATTGCATCGTAAAGTTGTAAAATTGCAACGTAATTTCAAAAACGGGGAAATTCCAAAATTATTTTGATTTACAATGTAATTTCGTGCCGAAAACGCAATCAAATGAAATTACGAGGAAGACCAGAAATTGTTATTAAATAAAATTTAAAAAATGTTCTAGAAACAAAATTTCCAGTAAAAATTTCAAGAATCAACTTCAAGACCCGTATTTGTTTAAGCACACAAGGCAATAAAATCAAAAAGAAATTTCAACGGAAAGACATTCCAGAATTATTTCCAATAAATGACCGAAAGCACTCGTAATATAAGCAACTTCTCAAATGTCCGAGCATTAGAATAACAAATTCAATAACAAACAGCATTAAAAGTAGCCCGCACTGTTCCCAATTTTCCGAACACTTTTTTCCCCCGCCGAAAACAATTACAACTTCAATTCCCAAAAGCACCTGAAACAAAATCCACACAATTGCCACGGATTTAGAAAACATCAACAAGGACTCGGATGTATTTCAAGTTATTTGTAAGCCGGCGCGAACGAAAATGGAAAAGGCAAAGCGACAAATCTGAATTCACCGCTGGCTTTTGCCGCGGAAGTCTTCGAAAATCAAATCGCCCGTCACGCCGTGGCAAAAACAATTTTTCCCAGCTCAAAAAATGTGCCGGGGAAATGCGAACGAGCGAAACAGGATCGCTCCCCTTTGTACGGCGAACGTTTGTCCATCTGCGAATCGAAGAAAAACGACGAAATTCTCGTAGCGAGGGAGGACGGTGAAATCGTAGGCGATTGGGATTTCACAGAAAGGGAAGCGTCTTATTGCAAATTGCACTCTTCAGGCGCGCGGGGAGTTCTCCTTCCCCCCCCCCCACCACCACCTCCGGAAGTCGCCACGATCCGATGACTTCCGCCTGCGAATAACTTTGTCCAGAACAATCACGTAATTCGCTCGATTTCAACGGCAATCAAATCCATTACTTTTTAATCACTTCAACCACCGGGCCAGAATTTCGAATAAAATATCTTATTCTGGTCGTTTAGCCTCACTTTTTGGTTAGCTGCTTCGACGACTTAATTATGCAATCAATTATACAACCAATTAAATCGTTATCTCGATACGATGATGGTTGGAAAATGATTGCTAGGGATGGGTTGGGGGGTGGTCCACTGTTTGCTGATAAAATCGGGACGATAAGATAAAAGATTTGAAAACTAGCTGCGAAACGATAGAACTGAAACAAAACATCCGTTCGCGATTATACGACGGCGGTGTATTTTTCGCACTGAGATGAAAAACAGATTGAAGCAGCGTTTTATGCACAATCAAAATCCCCCTCCGCCGGTGCCGGATCGCGTCTTCTGGACCAGTTTTGAATCTCCATTGGATTCTCACGGGCCGATACATGGAAATGTGGATGCTGCTGAGAACTGGACAATGGTCAAGGGAGGAGAGTAAAAAAAAAAACTCCCGAGAGTCGGATCTTCCGAGATCGAAAGGGGTTGCGCCACTTTGATTCTGGTTTGATCCGGAGGGAAGATGTTGCCGTGAGAAAGGGCTGTCAGATTCGACCTCCGCGGCCCGACGACTTTCCAGATCATTTTCATCCGTGCGATTTATCGATTGGATTCCGGGCCCCGGCCGTTTCAGTTGAGATAAACTAAACGCTTAAAGTTGCCCGCGTAATGATATAGAATGCAATTTGATTTGTCAGGAAACCGTTATTTATCACTGAGCTTCGCGGAAAGAAAAAGTATTGTTGGTAGATTGATAAATAAATGAGTTTATTTAACAAGTTTCAATTAATTTAGTAAGAAATTATGTTGTTTCCAGAAGGACATACATATTAAATCAAATAAAATTGAAAATTTAAACCGTATGGCTGATTTAACCATACACTTATCTTACAGGGACTCAACATAACCTCATTTTGACAACGAAAAATACTTAGATTTCACTGTGTTGACGATTAGATAAATTTGTATGGCTGATTCAGCAATGAAAAATTGAAAAAAATAAAGGGATACAACGAGATAAAACTCAATCGAATAAAGTCAAAACATTGACGTATATCAGAAGTCAATAAGAAGTTAAATCAAACTCGTACGAGAACATAGATAGAAGGTTCCAAAAATGTATAATCGACGTACATTAAATGTTTATATTATGACCAAATATCTGAAATATATATGATTTTTATGAAGTACAGAAACTTATTTTACCTACTATATCATTACGTTTAGTATACGAATAATTAACGTTAGGATTTAACCCTCATACAATGCTTATATTACATAAAAATAACGTTTATCATCGTCTAATTCATGTTAATAACAAACTTCTTTAATACTCTTTTATACACATTTGTTATATTCTTTGAACTTATTAATGTTTTAATGTTTTATATAACGTTTAATTTACGTCTATCTTCTGCATAAAGCGTAAAACGTTGACATACGTATTTTTAACTGAAATAATGTATATTTTTTATGTTGTTTACCAAGAACCAGCTTGTTGGTTTATTAAAAGTGAAAATTATTGAAAATTGTCAAGTAATTGAAAAGGACAAACGTTGACCATTGTGTGTACGCAAATGCACCCATAACAACCCTATTGACATACAGCGAACAGTTGAATGGCGCCCTTTAGATATAATTGAATTAAGAATCATTTGAATTTACACGATCCGATTACTTGTTCTTTTATATTTATACACGTACACGCACGCACAAGTGTGCGTGTATAATTGTACGAAATTGAAACGTTGCGAAACATTTCAATTTGTGCGCTTATTTTTTTCACCTTATTAGTTTTGATTAAATTTCGACGCGTCATATGATATTACCTTTTTCCGCGCGGACTATATACGTATATAGACATGCACAATTTGTCCGTTGAATCGAAATTTATAAGCGGCAACCTATTTTGCTGTCATATTTAAATAACACGCGGAATGGAAAATAAAAATTTTAACCTAATCAATGGGAAATGCCGTTTCGGGGGGATAATTTGGCGCGGTTGGCTTGCGATTATGACGCGGCACGAATTTGTAATAAAAACCACGCTTTGTTTACGATTGGCAAAGTCGTATTCGTGTTTATAATTGAACGCCGGGTTACAGAATCGAGATAGATTGTGAAATTTGTTGATAAATATTTGACTCGTCTACAAGCTAATGCAAAATAGATAATTATTCATCTCTCAACTTTCTCCAGATAAATAACTTAGAGTATAAGAAGTCATTTCATTTGTCTATGAAATAGCATTGCATGAGGTGGCGAAGAAGGTGGCTAACCGTGGCTAAGTCCATGGGAAGGCTTGCCATAGATCCTGTCATACTTTTTACACAAACAAGATACTTTGAAATTGAACGAATAGGGTAATTATGTTATTTTAAGCGACAAAAAACAATATTTGAGAACAGTGGGCAAAAATGTGCAATCTTCAGCCACATCCCTATTTTTACACGATATTTTTTGCAAAAAGTGCTACACTGAGAAAAGTAGGACAAAAAAATTTACTGTATTTAACTGTATTTCAGATACATTTTGGTTTTTATATATAAATTACTGTTTTTTAAATGCAAAGACATTAGTTTTACAACTTATATTTATCAATAAAACAAAAAATTTTTCCTTTTAAAAAACAGTAATTTTTACTGAAAAACCGATATACATCTGAAATACAATTAAAAACCGTCATTTTTTCTGCCCTACTTTTCTCAGAGTAGGAAAATATATTTTTTCCTTATATACATTTTACAATGTCATCAAAGGGAACTCCTTTATTTAAAGCTCATACTAAAGAATACCGAAACAAACATGTCCACCCTCTCAAAGCCAGTCCTTTGTGATTTTTGAATTTCTGATTCCACGTAAAAAAAAAAAAAAAGAGAGAGGAAAAAAATGTGAATCGAACAATCACAACTAATTGCAGGACATCTTGAAAAAAAAAAAAAGCTCCGCGCTCGACAAAAAGACGGTTCGGCGTTTTTAAAATAATTGGATTGCCGCGTGGAAGCCAGAAGCGGACATCAATATTCAAATTTTCACCTGACACAGGTACGACGTCGACGGAATATCAGCACGTTCGCGCGGCATATTGCCACTTTCTCATCTGCGCACTCGCGCCCGAGCCCGGTTCCGTCGCAGAGGCAAATTGCATCGCCGAGCGACCTTTATATCATCCCAACGTCAGCCTGCAACCATATGCAGCAGCAACGGAAATTTGTCAGATCTTCAAAGGGAAAAAGGATACCGGGCGCGACTTCCCTAAACGCCCCCCGCTCGCTCGCGCGGAACACACGCAAACCGCCGCTTCCGCGCTTAATTACGTTATTTCGCTGCGACGCGCCACTTTAATAGCCTTTTTTTCCCCCCCTCATTATAATCTTGCAATTCGCTCAATTACATCCAACGACCCGTTCAATTCGATCGGTCGACAAAACGACTTGAATCGGAAAAAAACAAATTATTATTTAAGTAGAATTTAGGCAGAATAAAAAAAAGAGAACATTTCTGAAACGTCAATACCACTGACAAATATACCGAAATATAACAAGCTGGCTCAGCTAAGTTAGAAAAAAGGATATCAAACAGTTGAGTGTTCATTAATTACTAGAAAAAAGAAGGAAGGAAAGAAAAGAAAAATTGCACTCGATATCGCGAAACCACTGGCTATTTCAGTCGTGCAATCAAACTTGTCCACATACATAAAAATATAATAAAAAGTACTCTAACTTTATCACATTATTAATAAATATCGAAACATTCATTAAAAAGAATACATAAATCTAGTAAATTATTTAAAGAGAAAACTACGGTATTGTTGGATGTTGTTAGTTTTTGTTATTCAGTGTTTTCAACCTTTTTCAACATTTGTCAGCGTTTTTCAGTATTTTACCCACAAGGGTTTCCCAAAAAACAACCAAAAACATCAATGAAACATACATATTTATATATAAAGAATTTTTCAATATAAACATCATACGAAACTTCACTTACCTACTATTTACATTTCCATTGTACACAAAATTATTCAAACCGAAGTACAATCAATTTCACAATTTTTTAACACTCGTTAAAAACAATAGAAAGCCCGTTCCGTCGAAACCGAATATCATCGAAGGTCGAGTAACACTACACTTCACCTCTTTAAATTTCCCGTCGTCCTTTTTAAACCTTTATTGTCCTAAGCTGCTATTTTCAACAACTATCGCGCGATGCAAAAACCGCTCACTCCCGATATAAGCAAAAAAATTGCATCTGTTTATCGTACCCCCCCCCTCCCCTCTTCCCTAACCCGTGGCGAGTTTTTCGCTTCTAAAAACGTTGCATCGAGATCCATTCGATACACCGATCCTTTATCTATCCGTCTCTTGGGAACGATTTATTTCATCCCGAAGCAAACCCGCAATTCCGCCTTGACACATCTTACTGGCATCCTCCATCAGTTAACAACCGAACAAAACCTCTAATCCTAACTACACCGAAAGTCATCCTTTGAAAAGCGAGGCATCGAAGTTTCGGAATTTCGAAAGACGCTTACACGCCTGGACGGCGTTAGCGATACTGTTGTTGGATTTGCGGAATTGTTACGGGATCTTGTGCATTTTCCAAATATTTGGATAAACAGTATTAAATTCTGATGACTTTCCGAACTTATCATCACGTACGTGTAACAGCGGGTTAACTTAACTTAATCCATTAGTAACGCCAGTGAAAAGCCGATTATTCTTTCACAGTTTTAAACGTTTTAGATTATCAAAGGAATTTAGAACATAAACAATGTTTTATGCAAGATTTCAGTCGAAAAATTTATCAAGTCTAATTTTGTTAGATGCAAACATATTATTTGATTTTTATGTCCTATATATATAAAAAATATAAAGATTCATAGATTTAAAATATTGGTGACTTACCTGAAGTTGCCCCGAATAAAAAGTTGGTAACTGACCTGATGTCCTGAATTAAGAAGTTGGTGATTAACCTGAAGTTGGAGACTTGCTTGAATACGCCCTATCATAAAAGGCTGGTGTCGTACCTGAAGTTGCAGTGAATTTTTGTGTGCTCAGCCGTACCAACTGCTGCACTGAAACAAAAATTCAGTAATTTAAACTATATTATAACAGTGCACAGAATTTTTATATAACAAAGTTTTTTTGTTTGATTTTTTTAAGTTACAATCAGAAAATAATTGGACCCTGAATGAGAAATTTAACCCCATTTTTACCTACAGTTTAACAATTGTTATTCCAACCTTTATTTCTCAGTACAATTCCTCCAAATCAAACAACTCGTCGATTCAACTAAAATTCGGTTAATTCAATTCTGGTTGAATTAACCATATTATGGTTATTTGAACTAAAAATCAAGTAACCGTAACTAAAATTCCATAGTTTTCACAAAAGTTAACTACTCACATGGTGAACAGTAGTATTCTTTGTTCTGTGTTCACAAAAAAAAAAAAAAAAAAAAACGTTTCCCCGAA
>JABFPN010005181.1:0-13629 GCA_022817305.1 Leptoteleia sp. ZL-2020 | reverse complement strand
TTAAAACACATCTATTTAATATAAATAGAAATTATTCTTAATATAAATATATGCTTTGTAAGAATAATGTATTCTTATTATAAATAGAATTTAGTTTTGTCCATATATTGAATGGAATCCCTATTTAATATAAGCAGATTCTATTACTCTTAAATAGACAGTTTTGTGAGTGTAATATCAGAAAAAAAAACATTAAAAATATATGTAATTAAAACATTTGTTAATAAAATTTACGATGTACAAAAGTAATCAAAAAAATGTATACTTGTTAAATTACAATAATTTAGATATATTCCATTTATTTACAATACATTACTAAGTACATATTTGTTAATACAATTAATACCACTGTGTACTGTGCCACACTGTAAAACATCAGAATAAAAGAATTTGATTTTAATTTTCATTTCAATATTTTTTGCCCGTAACTCTTTTCGATTGTAACTCTTTTTTCAAGCAAGAGCTATAATTGCAAAATCTTAGATCACGAAATCTAAATAGACTCCTGACCTTTTGCCGTATCTACAGATAAGTTTTATGTATTCATAGTGCTGTATTGTTCTTTGATTAACATGACCTGAAACCAGCAACAAAATCAAATTCAGCTAGAAGTAATTCAAATGTGAACGTGAGCGCCATAAAAATCACACCAGACACAATTTTCTGTAACTCTCAAACGGCTAGCGCAACAAGAAAAGAAGAAGAAGAAGAAGAAGAAGAAGAAGAAAAAGATTGCGCTGGCACGATCCGACGTGAAAAGTAATTTAAACGCATTTCCGCGGTGTCGACGCGCATATTTCGTGCGATTATATCGAATGAAAAGAAATTGTGCGCGACTTAATTCTCGTTTCGACACGAAAGCGTGTCGGCAAATCGAAATCCTCCTATTTATAAATATCGATGCTCCTCAAAGTATTTATTTGTCACACGTGGAATCGTATGTTCTGGACATGGAAAATCTGTTCGACCCCAAAATATAACACTCTATTTGACGCAGCCAGATTTTATTTCAGATCAAGTTAGATGCCAATGTTTTGATTAGAAATACTCGGATTTCAGTGTAAAATTTCTAACAACATTTACTAGATTCTTTCAAACAGAACTTACGTCCTAAAAACATAAACAAATTTCCAAGAATTACCAAAAAAAAAAAAAAAAAAAAAAAAAAAAAAACTGCATATTAATATACGGCATAATTTTACATTTTAGTATTCTTCGCGCTGAAATGCGACCATCGAATTTCGCGGTGTAAATATCATTACGGGCGAACATTTCCCAGATTCGCGGCAACCTTTTGTCGTACATTATTTACATAAAGCCGTGCGCGACTACGCGCACTGAAAAGCGCGTTGATTTTGGCGCAAAAAGTCGTCTTCATTTATTTGCATCATTTTTGATACTATTTTCCATCGTTGTGGAATGGGGACGTTGAAATGTATTTTTAAAATGTTTCCAGCCGTGGGTTTTAGTTTGAATAATACACTTGTGAAGGATTTGCAAGCGAGCCGTGTTTGAAGCAAAAATTATATCGCCTTAACAAGACAGTATTGGCAGCAGTAGGGAGCAGCAATAATACGCTTTATTTTGAAATGTCCCATGTAGAAAAAGACAATCGGGCCAGGCGTGGCACACGCTTGCTGCCGACCGTCGGGCCAGCCGTCTATTTTTCTACCTGGGGTAGCTCAAATGTACACTTCAAATGTAATAACCTATTACGTAACGTTGCCGTGCATAAATTTTTATGGCTTATTTCCATTAGCGCGGCGGCGGCAGGAACGCGCACCAACCGCGCGCCGTTTTATTGTACTTCTTCCATAAAATCATACTCCCGCTCCCGTTTATGATCAAACGGACATAATTGCGATTTAATTTCCAAAACTAACCCATTTGCAGTTTTAGATCTAATTATTCGTTATTAATTGTTGCCATCAATTTGGCCGTAATTGCCCTCGTCTATTGAAACTGGAACAACGGTCGCGTGCGTTTGAAATTCCGCCGCGAATTTTGCTGCTAACCGAGCAATCGTTTTGTTATTACAGGTGTTCATTGTGTGTACTTCAATGAAAATGAATATCTCTAAAGGTTTCTGTGTGCATTGACACCGTCGAGTTAAAAATAGTTCTTTCAGCGGCACGACCAGCGTTAGGATAAAAACGCGATAGCCGTAATAGAAGGCAGTTTGATTTTATTCACAATCGCCGGTAGATATCGTCGAAAGAAAGGAGAAGAAAAAAAAAAAAAAACGGCGTTTTGCCTTTTTGAAATATAACTTTTTACGCGAGGGTAATTTTACACCTGGAGTCAAGTTCAGGCGTTACGAAACTTTAAATGAAATTGCCAAAAATTTTGTTTGACAGTTTTTATTTTATATTTAGCAATGGTAAAAGCGATAGAACAACCTAGGTAGAAATTTATATATGCCCCATGTATTATGTCCCAAATATGTCGCATATACGCAACATATATTTCACCATATTTAAATCCTGAAGAAGTTATACTTTTTCTGCGTCGTCCAACGTGCACACACAGCTTTTTTCTTCTTTACTTCAAACAAAAAGTTGTTTTTCGCCCCGCTGCGTAGCCATTTCTTCGTACGACAAATGCACCATAAAGTGCAGAGTGTTTACGACGGCTAATTGAAAGTGGTAAATGAATCTTTTATAAAATCTAGGACACGAAAGGGCATTACACAATGCGCAACGAGGTTTCAAGAAGTAGGTATAACTTAATAATGGTGGCACGAAGCGAGCGACTTCCTTTGTGGAGGTCGTTTCCTTCATTAGAGTATCCGTAATGAACACCTTTAACAGAACAATAATTGCTCGTTTGATACTGAATCCTCCACGATTTCGAACGCTATGATAGCGATTCCCAATGAAGCGAAACTCCGTCGTCGCAACCGGAGACGTTGTCATTCGATACGTGCTTCACGTGCCACTTTTTAATAAGCGCACGTACTTCGTCATCGTTTGGTAAATTGGTCAAACCGCTGCTCGTAATTGCATTTTGCACAGATTTATGTTATTCCTGCTCCTTGGATTTTTTTTTCTTAACAAAAAGTACCCCGTTTGTTCGTTAACTCTTTTTTTTTTTTTTTTTTTTTCATAAATTGAATCTTGGTCAATTTGCAGACTTGTGAGGTTTGAGTGACATTTACTTTGAATTAAATTTATTGTCAGTTTGAAGAATTATTGAATTACGAAAATGTTCATTTGTTTAATTTATTAGTGATAAATTTGAAACGATTGTATGTGTCAATAATATGTGAAAGGTGTAGAATTTATTGATTAGTTCTGAATCACGATGCAAAAAGAATAATTTGAAATTCCAATACATGTGCCACATATTGTTATCGCGTTAATTAATCAACCATAAATTAACGGGGTGCATGCTATCATTGTTTTGATTAATATATATACGTGTAATGAGGTCCCTTTTGTGCAAACAAACATATAATTTGTAAAAAAAAATGTAATACTGTTACACATACTTCCTTCACGCCTTTCTTAATTAAATCCTGCAATTATTATGATGTTATACAATAAACAATTTAAATAAGGTCCAGTTTTCGTTTAAATATTTCATTTACGATAACAATTATAATTCAACGTTAACAAGTGTTAACTTATAAGAATTTTCATTCATTTTTTGTCAAAATTTAAATAGTTTAATTTTTGTTGTTTTGATTCTGAAGATTTAAAGTATAGACATGTATGATTGCAAAGCAAATAAAAAGTGACCCATTTAGTTCTGATTGGATTAAATAAAATGGGGTACTATTATTTATTGCCTGGAAAGAAAAAAAGTCTGTTTTAGACTTGAAGTAAATTAAAAAAAAAAAAAAACTTGTAATGAATATGGGTGAAAAAGGTCTGTAATTCTGACTTTTAGATTATTCCTACTAGACGTATTGATTTGTTGATATCCTATGATATTTTATTAAGTGGGTCACAAAAACCACAATCGTTATCGACTTTGCACGATATCATTCCATCAACTATAATTTTCACGAAAAATTATTTTAATTGCAAAACGATAAATCACCAGTACAAATGATAAACAAGTAGTTAAAATTACTACTTTAAATGGTTCTGTTGCAAATCAGTAAAAAAATTACGTCCTTTTGTTATGATACTATTCAAAGGAATAATTGCAACAAAATATTAATATTAGCTATTATTTAAAAAATAATTTCCAATTGAGAAAAACACCTACACTAGCCTTGATATTTCTTGGCTTTTCATATATGACTCCAGAAGTTCATTCATACTAGAGTTGTTTTCGTTATAAATCTATACTATAAAAAAATATAACCAACCTGAATTTAGCGATAAAATGGTTCAATGTATATTCCATTGCCTTACGTGTTAACAAGTAACAGGTACCAATATTTTGACACACATACTATCAGCTTTTAAACAATATTTGTCAACAAAGTGATACATTTTGCTAATTTCGGATAGTAATTTTTCAACTTTTTTTCAAGTATATAACCAATTTATTAATGATGTTGGTATCTTTTCTTTAGATCTTTTCTCTTTGTATGGTTAAATAAAATATTATCTTACTTATATGACCATATCGACCTTTACAACCCATGAAAAAAAAAAAAGAAATTTATATGCTAATATGCCTGCATATAAGTCACCTATATAAAATTATTTCTTGAAAATGACAACTAATCATTTTCGTCTGGTTACCACGAAAACTAATTACACAGATCTGGTTATGTGTACCAATTTTACTATTCCCGAGTGTAATGGCAAAAAAAAGAAGTGATAATTACCCTTCCAACGAAGAATCTGCGATAACATTTGGCGGTGTCGTCCTGGTCAATTCTGGGTTGCCATGCGGGTTGGGCGGGTAGAAGGGCTCTTCCCGCACTGTCGAGGCTGTGTCGATGATCGGTACCATCGACCCAATATCCCGGCGGCGTGACGACCAGGGGCGGTTTCTGTTGGCTCGCGGAGGCCGACTGCAGGGCAGCCTCCATGAGGGCGCGTCCCAGAGGTGCATCTCCCACGGGCGACGCCGACGGGGTGGGTGTGTTCGCCTGAGAAACCGGCGATGATGCGGACTTTTCGTCCCTGGAACTCTGCAAACAAACGAGACGGATTTATTAGCGACACGTCAAATGTGGAGCGCGGTTTGATTTTGCACAGGGCGGCGTGACGCGCGACCAGCAATTTGGGCCAAGTACGCTCACTTTCGCATCTTGTTTTTCGCATTTAACGCCCGATGTTTCGGGAGAAAAATAGAGTCTTTGACGCAAGAAACTCGACGCGGCTGCCCTCGGGTATTAAGATTTGCGAGCTTGTTGTGACTTCTCCTCAAACTTAATTGATATTCGCAATAAACCGGCATTGTTTACTTTTACTCGTCCTTAAATCGAATTTCTGAATGTAGGAGTTGTTTGTTATTTTCCATTGGGGATTTTCCATCAGCAGGACGAAAATATGAATATTTTTAAATGGAAAATACTGTCAAGTATTTAGCTAATAATAGTTTAATAATAAATGTACCTTAGCAGCATATATATATATATATAGCACGTGGAAAAAAATAGCTGGATATTCGTCTGGATATTTGGCTCGATTTTGGCTGGATCTCGGCTGGAAAAGGGATGGGTTTGACACGAATCCAGTCTTTTAAAACGGCTGGTAGCAGTCGGCTGGTAAAAAAAGAAAAAAAAAAGAAAGAGTAAGATTGTCCAGCTGTTATAGATGCGTCATTCTGACTCGATTCCACAGTTTCAGAGGTGAACCGCCCCACCCGTCCTCCCTACTATAGCGCGTCCCAATATATATTTAATGCGACAATTCTCTTGCGGATAACCCGTAGAAAATATCATTGGCTCCACCTATTGGAGTACTGGAATAATAGTTGACTGATCCAGCGGAATATCCAGCTGTCATTCAGCTGTTTTTTTTTCCTGGCAGGCACACAGATTTAGTCACCTTAGTTTGCGTAGATGTGAAATAATCTAGGGCAATATTATTTTATCGATAAGACAATTTCAAAACATATTTTTTCTGAAACAAATTGCGGACTTTTTTCAATTAATCTTTAAAGTAAATATTTTTCCTTATGAATATTTAAGAAACATTAAGCCAGTTAAAGTCGGATTGTCAGAATGTAAGCTAAACAAAAAATATTATCTGATGTGTAACCATTATTTTTCTTCGATAACGTTATATTCCGTTAAATGTTACGACCAAACAAAATACATATTATGCAAGATCAATATATAATAAAAAAATCTGTTGAAGTACGCACAGTTTTCGGTATGCTTTTTAAAATACATATTTAACCTTACAACATTTAATTAAATAAATCGATTGATACTTTCATATTTCTACAGCTTAACTCTAAAGTTTATTGTTTTAGTGCTTTAAATTTAAATTATACCTATAACTGTAAATAATTGAAGTAGTTATTGAAAACAGTAGTAACATTAACTACATGTATGTACACAGAGATAAAAGTAAAAATAAATATTAGAAACTATAACAAATAAGGTCCCTCTTGGACCCCGATTTGGTACCAATTTGATTTCCTAATCGGACCCTTATATACTGAGTATTATGAACTAATACGTCGCCTTATTTGGATACCAAATCGGTTCCTGATTTGGACACGTGGAAGACGAATCAGGGATACATCCAATTGGATGCTACAGTTCTACTTTAGGGTCCGAAGGTTTCAAAGGACGATACTGCCGCTCGAAAAGGGCGCCCTGCAAATCGACTTATCGCATGGAGCAACCGCGCCAACAAAACTCGTCTAATCTACGAGATACACGTTGCATTTGAAATCGCGCCGCAATTGCCACTTGACGTTACTTTTACGAGCGTCAGAAAACGCTTTCCAAAGAGAAATGCCAAGTATTTTTATACGACTGTCCGGTGAATGTGGAACAAGCGTCGATCATTTGTCACCGGGGTTTTGCTCGCGTCTCGCACTCGCAACGGTCGCGACCGAAATCCGCGAAATTCGGCAATCTACCCCGGCAAAGTAAGTAACGCAAATTTATCGCCTAAATACATCCAACGACTTGGTCGTTACGTCGAGCTATTTTGAATTCGAGAAAGGAACATTGACGCCCTGGAATTGCACGCCACTTTAATTAAATTACAATTCCTACTCGGGTGTTAATTAAATAATTGCATTAGCCGCGCTTTGGTGTCGTTTGGCATTTCCGCCGGAGTTAAAAGTTCTCCGTTGAAACGTCAAACAATGATGCGGGAGCTTTGACATGACCTGGAAACATTATCCAGCCGGACTCGAATACTATATATAAAGTACGCCGGCGTGATTCTGGTCGGAGTCAAATTAGGTTTTTATTTCACCGTAGACGTTCTCCGCGCTTTTTTGAAGAACCTCGCAACTCGGAAGGCAGGCTGTTGTCCCGTAATTCATATTGAGGAAAAAAGCAAAAATTTGTTTCCCCACTTTTCTTGTATTTTTCTCGCTTTTATTTCGGCTCGCAGGAGTGAGGGAGGGAGGGAGGGAGGGAGGCCAGGTACTAGGACTTCTCGAGAGGAGAGAATTCTTTTTTTTCCCTTCATTTCTTTTGCCGCCTTCTTTTCGGTTTGTCGGCTGTGGAAATTTCAGGATTTCAGGCGGAAAAACAAACGTCGACTCCTTCCACTTGATTAGGCGAGCGAAGGATCGCATTACTAAATCACATATCATCGTGAGCCGGCGATTCAACAAGACAAGGCGATCAAATGAACGGGAATGCGCTCGCGTATTATCGCAACCAATCGCACGATAGCGCGTGCGGCTTTTCAATTACCGGCGTCCAAATGGACGGTACTTATGTCTCGTTACCGATCGCGTGCCACCGAGCCGTATCTAAAGATAGATTGACACACTGGCGATTCTTCGGCTTTCCGCGCCGAGCCGCACCGCCGAGCCGCACCGCCGCGCCTCTTCTCCGAGACGATCTTTTCTTTCGCTCTTTGCCGCGCGTATATTTAGATTCGCGCCGAGAACGCGCCGGATAAAATCGCCCCCTTTCGTTTGTTTTGCTGTTGTTGTTGATTTTCCCTTGCGCACCAAAGTTTCGGGGGCTGCTTAAACTTGCGTTGAGTTTCATCGCGGCGTATGTATTTCTGTACCGCGAGCAGTTTTTCATGCTAATAGAGGATTATTTTAAGGAAATTACGCGCTATGCTTTCAATGAATAACGCGCGATTCCAAGAAGTAAATTATTTTCGGACGTGGAGAAATTTTTGGGACAATTTTACAGTTTTTAACTGAAACTCCGGTATAAGTAGCTAAAAAAATTTTTTTACCAATCTCAATTGTTTTTTTTTTAAAACTGTTTTTAATAATAATAATAATAATAAAGATATTGAATTTAAAGTTTCACATCGAGAGGCGTACGATTCTCATAACTTGTTTTCAAATATATATAAAATATGCCAAGTAAACAAACTTTGCCCTCATTTCGCGAAATCGTATAATAATTTTGTGTCCAACTTTTTTCCCCGAGTGTAGTAAACTTTCTTAAAAAGAAAATAATAAAAAATTTCGCGTACGCTCATCCAATAGTGTATCCTCTCTTCACGAGAGAGTATCTCACTACACTTGATGGTGATTTTACTGCGCCATTAAAGTACTTCATGATGTCACTACACTTGAAAAACAAATGAGGTTCCATATTAAATAGAATCCTGCTACAAACATGCGCACACAGTTCGTACTGTCACAACAAGCGTATGTGCGACATGTGAAATATTTCGATTGGAACGAGTGCTTATGATTATTTATATCTTATGCCTTTGAAATATTCTAAAACACGCTAAATATGTGTATGTAAAAAGAAGTAACATTTTCTGGACAATTTTTCTCAGTGTAAGGTCAAAAGTTAAAGTTATTATGCACATGAATTTGGTACACAAATATTACATTTATAATAAATTTTTCAACTTTCGAGCAGTGCACTTTTGTAACGCTGCTATCGATTATTAATGGTAATAGAACGGCATAACAATGCAACTTTTAAATTAATTGAAATGTTACGTTTGGAATATAAATGTAGCATATACAATTGAACTCAGTTACTACGTGACTGCAATTGAAAACATGAAAATACCTTTCATAAATTATTATACAAAAGAAAAACTGCATGACTCATTTATTGAATTTCATTTTTTCCTTTTTTAATTCCATTCATTTTCCTAAATACATTTATTCATACTTATTTTTCAAAAGTGCATTCCACAAAACATTGAGGAATTCGGCAAAAAATAAAGTTGGCGAAAGGAAGCGTTCGTAAAAATTACACGAACAATTTATTTGATTGCCAACCGCGATGAGTTTTCCGAATATGCAGTTGGACAAAGCAATTTAATCGCCGAAAAAACATTGACTTTACAAAGGAAACTTTTCACCTCTTACTTCCCGCGCAAACGCACGAACAAGATTTATATTTTCTTCCGGGGGAAAAGAAAAATGGCAATCGAAAGAAGCGAACGCGCAAAGAGAAATTAATCGTCGACTTTCTCTTTCGCGTTTATTTCTCGCCTTCGCAATGCGCGCGCGAAGGCAGGAAGCGCCAGGCGAAAGAAAACCAAAGAGGCGTCGCTTTGAAATTCAATACGTCAACGTCGGCCGGAAATTGGAATCGGACATTAAATGGCAGCTGTCCTTTAAATCTCGGCCTAATAAGTGGCTCTTATTTCGCGGAAGCCGAACCTCGGTCAATTCATTTATTCCGCCGTGAAATGGACATTCCCATTGGCTACAAGCTCGGCGCTGATACGCGCGATAAGCGGCCGGGTAGGCGGGGGGGGGGGGGGGGGAGAGCACCAGCAACAGATGCAACTGACGTCAGAAGCCGGAGCTCGGATTATGTCATATTTCAAGCCATCGGCCGCGATTCGTTCGGACGTTGATTTATCGCGTTTAATCGGGGCTTGTTTGGAGGAGCCCGTGTCATTTGTTAACGAGTTTCGCGACGGCCATCCCGCGCGCGCGGACCTCACGCAAATAGCCCTATCATAATTCATCCTGAAAAACGTGCCGTTTAAACTTTAATGAACTGCGCGCGCGGGTTTACGTTTTGTTTTGATTCGTTTGCTTTATGATTTTCATCAATCTTTCCGCAAACAAGAGTCTAAATTTATCTACCAACGGTGCATTCACTCTTCATCCCCTTTCACTCGTAACAAACAACCTTTACTTATTAACGTCGAATTATCCGTTTGATAGATTGCACCCTTCCAAATCATTGCCCTTGCGCGCGCAAAACGGAGTAGATGCTTCTTTGAAGATGTTTCTCGCATTAAAATTATATCGATCCGTGTGCTTCGTTTCTTCGGAGTAAATCGCATCTTCTAATTATTGAAGAAAAGTCATATATATTTCATGTTGAAAATGGCATTTTTATTAGACTAGATCGTAATAACTTTTAGAATTCTCATAACCACATTTAAACTGTATCTTAAGTATGACAAGATGATGTCATTCGTCCCCATTTTTAAATACATATATTCATTTTTATCCCAACTTTTTTCCCAGTGTGCTATTTTGGACACTTGAATGCAATTCGTATGTTAAAATTTGTGTCACATGACAACTGTCATTCGAATTAATAGAATAATTAAATGACCAATAAAAGAATAATTAATTCAAAACCTTTCGAAATCCGCCGTTTCAGAGAGTACGAAAGACACTCTACCGTGGTGGGACAATAAAGGGCCAAGTTATTCGGTTTAATCGTGTAAGTGAATGAAAATTCGTTCCCCCGCGAAGAAAGGGAGCGAAAAAGGAGCGGTCTCGGATTATATCGGCGGAATTGAGAGGAATAATGGGGCGTATCTGGCGCCATCTCGTCACCGCGGAATCACTCGACAGCTCCATAAAGGCGCGAAGCGGTAAATGCCGGGCGTATAAAAGAGACAATGCTGCCACCCACGTTTATGAGCACGCGTGACGAAAGTCGCGGTCTCGGTCCGTTCGATGGCTCGTATAACCGTGTACGGAGCGTGCTAACGCAATTACATGGGAAACTGCGCAGTTTTCGTAACGCAATCTCCATAATCCTGATCGCGTGTCGCTTTGCTTTAGCACGCCGACACAAAAAGCTTTCAGTTAACCCTTGATCCGTCGCTCGTCGAGGGATTCCCTCGTCGGACAAGCAGTCGCCCTGGCAACTTATCCACCAAAGGAGATATCGAGATATAAATAAGTCTCTGCCGCTTTTTAATAATACGTTTACGTTTCCAATGACTTTCAGCGGTGTGAAATTGTTCGTTGAGTCATTCCTGATATAAATGCCAAAGTTCTTCTTTGGTACAATGCTTTCAATTGCGCCTTTTCGTACACTTTCGGTCTTCAGCTACGTTCTTTGCCTTCGACGCCAAGTTCTTAAACTTTCGAAATTACTCGCGATAACTTCCCTCCCCCACTTAAGACAACCTCACCGTACGCTTCTGCGAGCAATTAATTTCTTCGAATTGAAAAAGTAAATGGAAATTTCCCGCAAATGACCTCTGATCTCGATATTTTCAAATGAATCAAAATATCCGATGCTGATAACAAAATTGCTAATATTCCAAGGTTATATATCTAGGTGTCCATCCCTTACGATATGATCTTTTACATCAGACAATTTCAACCGTAACTCAATAACGGCGCCGAGACTTATTTGTAGACTTGATAATAGTGTGTGTAGGGGGCGGGGGGGGGGGGGGTTTAATCACCGCACCAACGACATCAACTTAATTGCGTTGGACAAACTGCCGAGCGATCCGATCCATTAGCCATCATGGAGATTTTTTGATAAGCGACGGAGGCAACTTTTCTTTCGCCTTAATTGGATTTGCAATGGATGCTGCGGATCCTTTCGCGCGTCGTATTATCTAACGGCCGATCGAAGGAGTAAGTTTGTCGCTAATTTGCCTAGCGAAACAACTCGCGGAGTTTCACCGCACGGCAGTTAGCAAGTTGTCGCGGCAACAAACATCCCCGGCGTTCACCCGGCCGTAATTGGGTTATTCCTCCTTACTATTGCGATACGGTATAACCTAGATTGCGTCTAATTCGAGGGAATAATATAATAACAATTTTCCGTCGCGCTCCTTTTGCCTCTCCCTTATCTACCTTTGTATTGGGACGGGCGCTTTGTTCGATGACACGAAGGTTGCGTTCAATGAGCGATTTAATTACAATTTAAAAGTTACTCGAAGTAGGTGTAAAGCGCCCTTACGAATTATTCAGAGTCTCCTTGGGCTTTGATAATGAAGCCCCGGCAGCGATGATGATTAAATGTTAACTTTGAACAAATTCGGTTCAAATTTGAACAAATAATTATTTTACTTCGTAATTAATTATTATTTAAACTCGGAGAAAAAAGATTAAGAAAAATTAGTGACACTGGTAGTTAACTGGTCGTACACTTGTAAAATCTGAGAAATTACTTTGAAAAAATCTGAAGTTAGCAAAAGGCATCAATTTGTTGATAATTATTCTTAGAAAGCTGACAATACGAGTCAAAAAGCTGATAATTTTTACTAACTCAAAATAGTAATTTTTCAATTTTTTCCAATATATGCAATGTCAGTAATCCTTATTAGTCCTTTTTCATCGTGAATGATTGTTACCAAACTTGATACTTTTTATTTAAATTAATAATAGTTCTTTTCGGGTTATTTATCGGGATTAAATTTTAACGACATTCATAATTTGTCGGGAACAAAGGACACAATTTTTTCCCCCTTTAGTACACCTTATCTTGAGGACGACGAGAGAAATTGACAAAGGTCTCGGGATTTCCCGAGTTAAATGGAACGGTTGAAGTAAAGAGAGAATTAATGCCATTGTGTTATTTGATATTACAGTTTTGATTATTCGCAACCGCGAATTCAATCTTAATTTATTAAGGTCGGCTCGCAATCGGTATAAAATTACTTCGGCGCGCGGAACAGAAAGCCGGGGGGGGGGATTTTAAAAGGATTGATTCGCTGTAAAAGGATTGATTAAAGAGTAAACATTGAATTAAAATAAAGCGACGCCTCTATTGGCCGCTTTCGCGGGGACATTATGGATTGATATTAAAGGGACAATTTATTAAGGGATACAATATGAAGTCTCGTATTTTTGCGATAGCGATCGAGTCGGCTATCTTTGCTCGGCGATCTTCGCTTCTTCCCCACGGGTTTTATTCGCAATACGACGGAGCCCGGTAATACTAATAGCCTCTTCTCTCCATCGGTACTAAAAATAGGAGAATGGATTTATCGCGCTCGGATTTCCTGCGAGGAGAGCTCGCGCGCTCGCGCTCGCTATCTCGGTAAAAGTAGCGCCACAGTTTTTATTCTGTCCTTTGGCCAATCGCTCGCATTGATGGCAAGATGTTATTATGTTCGGACAGAATGCTTGTATAAGGACTGATTCGTAATCGTGGATAGAGGGAGAGAGAGAGAAAAAGCAGTTGAATTGGATGAAAGAGTGAACGTTTTTGAAATGTTGTCAATAGCAATT
Source organism: Leptoteleia sp. ZL-2020 (assembly GCA_022817305.1). Taxonomy (NCBI): domain Eukaryota; kingdom Metazoa; phylum Arthropoda; class Insecta; order Hymenoptera; family Scelionidae; genus Leptoteleia; species Leptoteleia sp. ZL-2020. The sequence goes on along the minus strand of JABFPN010005181.1, from coordinate 135 downwards.
TTGCGATTTTGTGTAACGGTGCTTTAATGCGAATTGGTCAGCGATAAATTGATAAAAGTCTCACCATTGCGATAAGCTTTTTCCTTTTTTCTTTCTTTCTTTTTTTTTTTTTTTTTTTTTTGTTTTTTTTTCTAA
>JABFPN010005180.1:0-13629 GCA_022817305.1 Leptoteleia sp. ZL-2020 | reverse complement strand
GAATTATTTTTTCCCCTAAAATGGGTAAAAATTAAACCAAATTGACTTCTAAGTCCATGCTACTATAAATTAGGGCAGAATCTTTGTATAAATTAGGTGAATTACTCCTACATTTTTCTTTCCGTGTAAGAAAATATACGTAAATCAGGGCAATAAAGATTATTTGTCGCAAACTAGTAATTTTTCCCAAAAATTCTTCTCAGCATATAAAACACACCAACAAGTTCGCGTATTTATACACGTATAAATAACGCACGAATAGTTTTCACATCTTTAAAACGCGAATGCGTTCGCATCGTCACAGTTTTGAACGTTGTTCAAAATTCGATACGAATTCCCTTTGGCGACATTTTCAGCTGCGGGGACGAAAAATAGTCGCGGAGCTAGATCAGACAAATACGCCAGTTAATCAATAACTGCGACCTGTTTTTTAGTTAAAAATTGACGCACAATATTTGTGCGATAAGACGTCGCGGGGAAGGATCGTCGGCTGGTCTAGGTACGTGCATTATTGTGACGTATTTAATGCGCAGCTTGACCTTTTGGAATTATATTTGTCAAGATAATGACGCGAAGATCATAAAATCAAACGAGCATTTCATTTCTGAATTTTGAAATTTTTCGTATCATCAACGAATCTGCTGACTTTCAAGTAGTACTTTGGATCTTTGATGCAGGGTCACACTGATAACACCACGTTTTGTCAGCAGTTACAATGCTCACGTTGAAGTTGGGATTGTTTCTAATGATTTTCAAAATATGTATATAATACACTCACAAAAATGTTGATTTAAGAGTAATAGAATATTCTTATATTAAATAGAATTTCCATTCATTATATGGACAAAACGAAATTCTATTTGTAATAAGAATAAATTATTCTTAGAAAACGTATATTTATATAAAGAAATATTTCCATTTATATTAAATGGATTTGTTTTAGAGAAAAAAATGAAATAGTTTTAGTTCAAGAATATTCAACAGATGATAACTGAATATTCTTATTCTTAATAGATTTTCTGTTAGTTTTAATAAGAACATTTTCTTTGTGCAGGTTTCTTAGCGCAAGCATATTTTTTTTTCTCAGTGTAGTAGTAGCTCGAGTTACAAATTGACATAATAATTTTTATTACCACATCTATCAAAAATATTTCTCTTAATTTTAATCGTTTTTTATAATAACGTTATCATATTAAAGGTGGGATCGTTTTGCGTTAAAAAAATTGTTTGGAAATTTTAATTTAAAGGCGACAAGTCATTGCAATTGTTTTAAAACCCGAGCTAAAGCGTTTCGTTCATTTTTGATGTTTGAATTTTATTATTTAATGGATTTGCATATATCTACAGAAAGTGGCAATATCGTGACGTGTAGGCAGCCATCTTTGTTGATTAGAAGACAAATTTGTACTTCATTGAACAACAAGACACACAAATAAGACCGCCCACTGATATTAAAATCCTTGCGAGCATGGTATTACTGTGTAGTATTAAAGCAGTTTTACATATTGGGCAAAATAATTGATAAAAATCTAAGTACTACACGTTTTTACATTTAATATGTTTATATTAAACTAGACATTTTTCTTTTAATGTAATTATGACTTTTTTTCTGCCAAAATTCCACTTATCTTTATACTCCTATTTAACATTTCAGTATCTTTGTTCACTTTTTTTTATTCGACATAACATGTTTAAAAAACATCGAGTTACAAGGTCCTCGTTCTTCGTGAACTTTTTTTTCAGCGTAGAATAACTTTTAATTTATTCTTACTAAAACTTCATGAACGACACGAAGTCTTGTTTTCACTGTTACTAGACAACTTTTTGCGAATCATAATTTAACCCAGAATGCGCGAAATTCGACGGTTTATACATGTGTTTCCGAACGTTAAACACAATTCTCGCGATGGATACTAAACCATGCCAAACGTGGCAAATAATTCTCCGGGGAAAATTCTAAGTCTTGGTGTTCTAATTGACGTACTTTACTATGTGAGATTAACTTTTATCATTTTTTTATGCATGTGCGTTTGTCAGTTTTCTTTCCCTCATTTTTTCCCCCGAAAAGGTTAAACGTAGTTTGAAAATGGGTCACCTAAAGGATACCACGCCGACAGAGATATCCAGGTCAACTGTAAGATCAGGATCGTACGTTAAGAATGATAAGCAAAAGAGTTAAGGGCTAACAGGAAAAAAGTTCTTTCGCATACGTACGTGCTTAAGCTTGTATTATCATCATTCAACAAATGATCTGTAAAATCTGAAGTGGTGAAATGAAATAATTACTTTTAGTATCTAAAAGTGGAAAAAAAACATATTCTTTTGTATATTTAACATAGGAATATGTGTTATTTCACGGACAGTAATAATCATTGCCAATAAATTTATAGATTAAAACAAAAGCTTAGTTAAATAAAGTATTATCAGATTATATATTTTTTAAAAGAAATAATACACTTACTATTCCTATTCAGTTTCTTGTTTTCAAATCGTTATAGTATTATAAATGTCAATAGAAATGTTTGCTTTTCAGAGTATCATTCATAGTGTAATAAAGAAAAAAATTTGTATTTTACATAATTATAATGATATAATAAAATAACAAGTAATGTATATGTTATTTAAAATTTGTTTCTTAGAAATAATTCAAAAGATTAAAACACAATAGATTGTAAAATACATCCGCAGGATATTACGGTTATTAATTTTATTAAAAAAAAAAAAAGAATAAAATAAAATATACTTCGTTAAATGTACTCGCTCTTTGCAGTAACATTTTTCTTCAGAAATCATAATTTAATGATTTATTTAAAAATTTGTACACGAGCCACTGCAAAAAGATTAATGATTCACAATAAAAGATGTTGAGGTTGACGGAAGATTTAATTTATAAGTAATACTTCATTTTTATCTAACTAGCATAAGAATTATATATTGGATAATTACGAAACTTACGTATAATTTGTCAATTCATCAATTTTTCGTTTACTTAAAAATGTTTCTCAAATCAATGATATGTCTAATAAAAGACTACTCTTCTATTTCTCAAAATTGTCAAACGAAAATTAACTTAATCGAGGAATCAAAATCATCCAGTGAATCATAATTACAATTAATAGTCCTATCGTGGTGTACATCACTGAATTATTGTCGCCACACCGCGGAATCTATTTTTAACCCAACCAATAGCTTCGTTTGGGTAACTCTTTACATTTGTTACGCCTCTAATTGTCTCGAACCGGAAGCATTGCATAAATTGGTGATCTCAATGTCGTACCGAGAAGCCGAAGGCGGAAGTTCAAAAATGTGCATAAGCATAACTGTATGCTATTGTAAACATCATTGTTTCCGATGGTGTCGATTGCGATTTAAAATGGCGACGGTTTATTGACAATTGCATTAAACAATACTCAGAAAAGTTGATCGCCATTGTTCCGGTTTTCATTTTCGTTGCACGCGCGCACAGTGACTGAAAGGTAACGCGGAAGTTCTATAGGTCAAAGCAATAAAACAACGAATTAATTACTTAACAGAATAATATCGTTTGAATTAAGATCCAGGGTCTTTGTCTGAATTCGATTCACCTTTAACGTCTTCTAATTCATAAAGATATCCTTCATCTTTATTTAGTATGTTTTACCGAATAAAATTATTGCTTTTGATTTATCGAACATTTTATTTTTGATTCATTTAATTTAACTCAGTATCAAGTGTTATCATTTTTGATAAATATTTATATTTTATGTTGCGTTACTTGATATAGTTTAAACGAATAAACTTTCTAAAATTGTCTAAAAGTAATAGAAAATTTTAAAATTTTTATTGGTTAGGAACAAGTGAACTTTTAATAAATACCATACTTCAATTAATTAATTTAATATTTAAAATTCTTAACGGTCAATCATTTTATTTCTCGTAGATATTTCTACATGAATATTAGAAAATTTATATCGACATACATTTATATTTTATTTATATAAACTTTTTTTATTTGGAAAATAACCAAAACCCATTTTCGCGCTTTAAAAAAAAAAATGATGAATAAATAAATAAATAATAAGATGGTATCACTCGATGATAATACTACTTTTTCAATAATATTGCCTAATGCGACTAAGCCAGAGCAGTGACTCGACATTAAGAGTCAATAAATGTAGGTACATAAAGATAACCGAAGGATCCGGTTGCGTTTTATACATTATTGTAACACAAGTAGCCAGGCCGCAAAGATGTGCTGCGCGAACATGTTATTATAAATGATTCTCTCACGTGCGACGTACGTATGTAAATAAGTTGGGAGCGATCAAGATTGCCTGCGCTTATATAACGTAACGCGTATCATAAGAATCATTTTTCTTTGCCAAAGTCGAAAACCCTACACTGTGCAAATATTTATATCCGCGGTACCGCTAATACGTGTGAATTTAAAGAAAATCATACAAAATAGCATTTTAACCATGCCGCAAAATCAAAGTGCTAAATTCAGCCCAATTAAATATTTTATAAATACAACTAAAACATTCAAAATTTGCGACAATTTAATTGTTTTGATAAAGAGATATTTATAAGGAAAAATGGAGATTTTAATTAAGATGAAGACTGTTATAAGTCATTACAAATATAAAATATACAATTTAAACATCTACATCTTCGCCATTAAAACTTTAATATAACTAAATTTAAAATCCACATAATAAGAACGAGTTGTTTAAACTATAAAATCCGGCAACGTTAAGTTTCAATGGTGAAAATCGCTAATGCGCAGAAATTTTAAATGCAAGAAGAGCGAGCTACTTCAAATATAAAATCTGGCAGTATTAAGGTTTATTGGCGAATACCAATAAAACTTAGGAAATTTGAATCACGTATTTTATATTTCTAACGTTTTCTCTAACGGACTTCGCGTGCGGAATATATTACGAAAATTATGATCTAAAATATACTCAATATATAATAAACCGGTTTAATAATGTAGACAATCTTTGTTCGATAAACACGCTTATCTATTCATTGATAACGACATATTTATTTAATTTACTGTGTCGTATCATAAGGAATGCCATAAATATACACATTTCCGAGTCCTCTCTTAAAAAGCAAAACACAAAGTTGCAGTTGTTTTTTATTTTTTAATTTTTGTTCAGTTTCAAAAAATCTCCCAGTATTATGCCATCGCAATAGCAATTATAACACTTTTAATATCATTTTAAGATGACTTTTTTGATTATAAAATATAGTAGCAATTACTAAATAAAATTTCTCTGAATTTTGGCTGATGGATTATGTGAAAAATCTTTTTTGATCATAATTACAGGTAATATTCATTATTAATATTATTATTAATGGTATTATTGTTATTGCTGTGTACATACACACGCGCGCGTATATATCATGGGTGTATACAAAGCATATAAGTGTAGATCTGGGTCGCTCCGAAGGAAGTTGACGCAGAGTCATTTCCTGTGGGAGTAAGTCGATAGACTTTAGCACCATGATATTCCACGTAATCCGACGTGCAAGGCGAATGAATCAAGATCGACAAAGCTTTCAATTTCAAAGGACGAACCTCGATGAACCCATAGCCGAGCAGAATAAAAACTTATGATTCGCTGTCGCGCTCGCGAAAACCTAATGAAAGCCTTTCAGACTGATTTGGCGCCAAATTAATGTACTTTCCACTCAAAATTGCAACATCTATTATGACTCCGGTGAATATTTATTTACCTTGCCAAAAACCCGGTAATTGTTATGGTAAATGAAATTTACTCAAGAGTTCTTAGCCTTCCATTATTCTACAACAAATAAATATACAAAAATATTGACTTAAATTCTCTGTAGCCTTTTCTTGTGTAAACTAAACAACAATAAAAAAAAAAGGGAAAAAAACTTAAAGTTGGAATTCGGTGTCTTAAAAAACACTGCCCATGAAACTCAGTTAAATCTCGCTGGCGTGATAAAATATTAGTTTTATCGTGTTGAAGAGAACTTTGCCACTACTTTTTTACATAAAATTTGGAGCCTCTCTATCAATGTCAAACTTTGCCGAAAAATCGGCAATAACGGTCGCGACGGTGTAAAACATTCAATGAGACGCTAGGGTTTGGTGTAAAATCTTTACCAAGAAAGTGAAAACATAAAGTATTTTATCGCAAATGATAAGTATAATACATATAAATAATAACTTTTTACAAAATTTAACTGTGTTAAGTTATAAAAATTTTCTGAAAAGGTTTCATATTTTTGTTTTACTTTCATTGTAATTTTCGTTATAATTTTTTAAATGATTTCGCGTTCTTAGTAAAGATTACAAAATTTTAATCCATTTTCACTTTCGTTACATTAACGAAAAACCATAATCTCTTACATTCTTCGTATTGTGATTAAAAAATTAATTGTTAATGCCCACTTCGTGATTCGTAATTCCAATCTATGAATGTCTTAAATTTTCATTCATAAAATCCTCTCGTTATCACTAACTTTGTCCTTTGGTATTATTCTTCTTAAATAAAACCAGTACTTCTTTAAAGTAGTATTAATAATTTTGTTAAAATACGTAATAAGTTATAAATATTTCAATATCCAGTTCTTTAAAAAATGCAAAAAAAATTACCACCATAAAGAGTGATCCAGCTATAATGGCGTCATCTTAAGTAGTTAATCTTCTTCTGTAATCTTTTATGTAAGTCCTGAAATTTTCATATTCGAGAGTGTTCGTCTGAATCCTCTCATAAATTAGAAATGTGATGGTAATTGCACGGGTCAAAGCATAAACTGAGGTTGCTTGCTAACGTAGAGCAAGAGAATTTACCCCGGAGATTTTACACGCCTAGAAAAAACCGGAGGAATTCTTAGATAGTTGCTATTTTCATTCAGTTAACTGAAATAGTGTGTTATGTAACTAGAGCGAAAAGTCGAGGATTAAGAACGACTGTGATTAAAGTCTGATCCAAAAGTAAAGGCAATAATCATACAAGTCTTTAATTCGAGGTACTTTCTCCTAAGTTATGTTACTTTGGGGAAAGTATCTATATGTTACAGTATATATATGTTACTTTTCGTCACCCCGGGCGTACAACCCCATTTTACGTCCATTACTTGCACGAAATATACGGTTTACTTCCCGAAAGACAATTAAGAAAACAGTTATGTTAAAAATATTTCTGTATCATACACTGGGGACAAAGTATATTTCATTGTAATATGTAACATATACACTGAGAAAAAAGTTGGGATAAACATTATTATACTATATGTAAAAATGGGGACAAATTATAATTCTCATCATATTTAAGATACATTTTAAAAGAGGTTATCAGTATTGTACAAGTTACTATGATACAGTATAATAAGAATGTTCCTTTTTCTTATAACTTCTCTTAAACTGTATATTAACTAAGACAAGAAGATGTCATTTGTCCCCATTTTTACATACAGTATAATAATTTTTATCCTAACTTTTTTCTCAGTGTAGTTTAAAAGAGTTTATAATTTCCAGTATAATAAGAATGATTGTTTATCTTATAATCTATTTTATAATAAATTTATATTATAAATATGTCACGTAAACAAACTTAGTTCCTACTTTTTAATACAGTACAAAAAATTTTAACACAACTTTGTTTTTAGTATAGAAACGAATTACCTTACTTGCTAAATACAGGTAACAAACCCACGCTTTTCGTGCATTTGTAGCATAAAATATAGTATGCACCACGAAAGAAACACTTGTTACCACTGATGTTAACGTGCAAGCCCTCGCCTGCGGCACCGGCTGCAGTTCAAGCTCGGGAATAAACGCGCGTTTCTTTCCCTTGGTACTCACAGTATTCGGCAAGCAAGTTTTTAATATGTTTACATTTAAGCAACTTATATTTCGTATACTATATTTAATACTACGATAAACAATATTTCTATGATAATTATTATTCCACTTTTCGTTATTATTAATAATAAAGGTATTACTTTAACCGATAGATTTAAAAACAAAGATAATATATCGCATTGTTCTTATTAGCACGAATTTTATTAGCGTGAGATATCTTGTTAGCGCGAATGCGCAACAAATAAGAAACTCATTACAATTTTTTACTGGAATTAATTCGAGAATAATCGTAAGTGGTTCAACGCGCCCTTTCATATCCCAATATTATTATAAACTTTTTCCCCCCCGGCAATAAAAAAAATGTATGAATAAGAAATCGTCGTACGAAATAAGTTTAACGAGATAAAAATTAAGCGAAAAAGCGTGCCCTTCGTTTTAATTGCTTCGAACAGAATTTAACGCAAGAACTTTACGTGAAATCGAAATGAAACACCGTCTGGAAGTCGGTTGTAAATTTAATTACGGGGCAAATGTCACGTGATTGCGTCGAAAAATTGTGTTGCGCCGTTATCGAGCAAACTGATCGCACACGTGTAACAAACACTGCTACAAATAGTGTAGACGTTGGAAAAATGGTTAATCGCATCCCCACATCTGCCTCCGTCTTCTCGATTTTATCGAAAGGTCAGACGCATTTATATGAAAGTTATTAAAATAAGCATTGTTTTATCGCGCGGTACATATTATTTACTTTACATTCTAACGTGTGTTATAATATTTCGAAGTGATTTCAAAACGGAGCCAATGATTTTAAGAACATTCCTGAAATATTTCTCTTAAAAACTTCCCCGCACTGAGAGAAATTTATTAATATTAGCTACGATATTTTGCAATAGCTCAGCTGTACGTGTAATTCTTTTTAATATGGTATAGTAAAATCTATAAGATATATAAATTTTAAACTAATTTGAGAACATATTTCTATCAAAAAATATAAACCTTAGTTATTACTTGTTAGTTGAACATCGTTCAAACGCTTTTAAAATTGTCCTTTATTCAGAAATTTTCCATTTTCGTTTTTATTTCTCGTACGAAATAAAGATTCCGTTCGAATCTAGATTTATTCAGGAGAGTTCCATGTTTTAGTCAGCCCAAGTTCGCTCAAAGACACAAAATTTCATTTATTTCCCCAAAACCATCTTTCTTCTTCGGACAGCCTTTAATGCTTTCGAAATTCTCTCAATTTGATAGTATTTTTTTCTCCTCGTTTAATGGATGTTCAGTTGCTTGGTACTAATTGTTAATAATAATAAATAATATCTTGTAATAAACTAAATGATAAAAGTTTTGAGATTCAAAGAAATAAAAGGATACTCTTATCGTTGGACTGGTCATCAATTACATTAATCCAGATTAGCATGAATATTTCATTCCAAGAATACGGAATATTGCACTCGCATTTTTAAAATTTAATTTATATCTGATTCGTGCAAGGATTGAAGCGCAGTCATAATTGCATAACGCATAAAACTGACGTCACTCGCTTATTCAGTAGAAATACCACTTAATTATGATACGATTTTGCGTACGAATGATTAAATTTGTAGCTTCAAGCAAGAAATGCATATGCATGTGTTTGTCATCAACGTTAATTCTTTTCAGTGGCTCCTAATTAGTCGTATTATCGATAAATCTTCGCCATATTAATTTTCTGTAATTATTTCTTATTACAATTCATATTCTGCAAACAAATAAGTAATGAAATAAAATTAGTTGAAACAATTCAAGTACACTGAGCAAAGGAAATTTAATATTAAGAAATGGAAGTAACTGCACTTTCTTAAGTCTATTTAATAAATCTAATTAAATATAGTTCATTATTAAAATACAAGTTGTAATATTTCTCAATTTAGCTTGACAATTATAATTTTTACATAAATATAAAAATTACCTAATAATAATTATATATTCAATTGCTCATATACAAAAATATATTTTTTAGCATTCATTAAATATGCTTAACTGTCACGAATTTTCTTTTTTTTTTCAGTGCATAAGAATGCCTTACCAAAATAAAGTAATAATATAATAAACTTTAACGAAAATACTTTAAACTCATTTTTATCTTTAAAATTAAGACATTTATGAATTTATCCTTTCCTATTTAAAGTCAAATTGTCAGATTAAAATTAGTACATGGAATTGGGTTTGAATTTATAAAAATTTACATCTTCTTTCATTAAGGTTAATTACTCAGTATTATTATAATCATGTCGGATTTAATTGATGTTACTTTTATTGATATTATTATTAATTGCATGATATATTCGGGTTTTTCAATAAAAATGCAGATTAATACATCCGCGCAATGTCACACACCATTATTAGTGAAATTTCCTTCCCAATCTTGCAATGCTCACGATAATTTTGTTTCGATTTTCACTGGCTAAAATAATAAGGAAGTGTTTAATTGATAATTACATAATGCGGTCCCGCGACAAAACAATTACATATATGTTAACGTTTCATAATTGGCCGCGACTGGCGATCTCGTAATGAAATAAAGCGGCATTCGAAATTGGCAAAACAAGCCACGCGATCGCGACGAATTAGTGAAATTGACTTTTCGCGATTCCGAGGAGTACAAAATATGTGAAATAATAGCTCGCGTTGCGATGGAAAGATGCGCGAGCGGCAAATTAGAATTCGCCGTTGGTGTACGGAGTTGTTACGTCGTGGCGAGACCTTGAAAATTATGTGCCGCGGCATTCTCCAGATATTAAGTAATCATCAGGATGAATCAAATCGAACGTAACGTTATTGCATGGCATTTTTTATAACGACGTATGGGACAGTTGGAAGCGGCGGCGTTAAATACCGAATCGTGCCGAATGTTACCGAACGAAGTCACGCTAACTTTATGGTAATGTGCAACGAGCAATGATACACTTTTTTTTTCTTCTTCTTCATTTCGTAATTACCTCATCAGTGTTCGCGACAATGAGTCACTTTCGATAATTGATAATAATTCAAACCGTCATTCACAGAAACACGTTCCTTGAATACAAACTATGATCATTACACGATTTAATGCTTGAAGTAAATTTTGTAATAGTACTATCTGATTTACAATCAAAATTGCTACGTTTAACTGTAACAAAGAGTTAATATAATTACAACATGCATGTATGTGTATATATAAATATTAAATTATACATTAATTACGTATTTTAATATAAAAATTTTCACTATATGTGGTAAAAGAAGTGAAATAGAAATAATTACGTTATTATAACAAAGTAATTTTAGTAACTAAATAATAAATTTCATAATTAAATATTCGATATCTAATTTATAAGTCTATAAATATTTAGCAATTCGTTAACTATAAATAAGTGGATAAATTCTGGTCTTGTCAGGGAATTAATTTGCTTATATCTGATCGTATTTGGATCAAAATAATTCGCTAGGCACAATCACGGTGTGTGATTACTTTATCAATATTTCATTAGTTTTAATAATTAATCAATAATTTCACAATCGACATGTTTTACGTGAAAAATGAATATTTGATAGCTTTTTCACGTTTGATCTAAAGTTTAGATCTAAGACTTAATTCTTTAAAAATGATTCACACATTAATTTATATGACTTACATTAAAGATAAATTAATTGAATAAGAAACGTTTCAAAAACGTTTCATAACTACAATTAAGAGAATGAGTTTAACGTTTATTAAGTAAAAGTTCATTTAATCATTTTTACACTTAAAAAAAGGATGGTCAAGAGATCTGGTCTGGATCTTAAAATTTTTTTATATTATATCAGTATTATTGCTGTTGATTTTGTGCCATTTTTGTTGAAAAATGCCACCAAACTTCTAGTTAAGTAGGTTACAATTAAAATTCATTGCAAAGTCTGGTTCAATCTTCGAGTTTGTGCATTAGAACACACGTTCCATTGTAATCAAGTCAAATTGGAGTCGAGCTCCAATCACTATTGTGATTATAAATTCTAGCCATACATATTGATCAAACATAAATATTTTACATCCTTTTTTTGCTGTTTTTGTGTTTGAGTACATTAATTTATCAAATTTTTATTCAAAATAAACAAATCTGTTTGAGTTCAATTTTGTCCAATTTCAAAATATTTCAATTTCTAATTCCCACCTATTCATTTAAGTTGATAAATGTAGTTGTAAAACATACTTAACTGTTTTTAGCCAATTACCTTCGTTACATAATGTTACATTTCATTTTACATAATTTATATTAACTCAAGTTGATTTTAAAATTTGGTTTTAAACATCTAGTAGTACCCCCTTTTAACTTACTTAAAATAACAACATTTTATGTTTAGAATAATTTTTTGTACTATTATAATAATGTATAATGGAACAATTTCAGTAGAAAACTGGAAATTAAATAAAATTCATACTAAATGCAATTTCGTAGAAAGACTATATTTACCTGATCTAATAAAATTGGGGGAATATAAAATTTTTAAATTACAATTTTCATTTGAAATTAAATATTTTTATTACACTTTTTAAATTGAATTAAATATAAAGTAAGAATTTAAAAACGTTTTATTCCGCTGTCCATTTCTGGCTGGCAACGTTTCGATAAAATAAATATTTTAATGGGAAGATTGAAAGGGAGAACATTTTTTTTTAATAGATATCTTTTAAGATCGCGGAAGATCAAGATGCGGTGGCGATAATCTTTCGCGTTATATATATTTCTCCGTGAATTGAAAAGCGAAAATAATAAATGCAAATATTCAATTCAATGTCGATAAAATATCAAAGCAGCGGAGCAATGTGCTTCAATTTTCAGCCCCTAAATTTGCCAAAATAATCGTGGCGAAAACTCAAAGTCAAATATACGTGTGACTCTTTTTTTTTCTTTCTTTTTTCTATTTATCTCCGGTACGATAAGAAAGTCTCGGACGGAAAATCAGAAATACCTCGCGGTCCCCATCTTCGCACACAAACACTTCATTTCCCAGTCAAGGCAGTCGCAAAGAAACAAACGACACTTCATTTTGCACCCTCGCCTCGATCGGAGTACATAAATTTAATGCACATACGTATACGGGGACAGATTGTGATTCGCCTTAGAAGAGGGCGTCGCGTCGGTGTTGGTGCGCGGCCAACGTCAGTGTGCCGTGTTTGTGCAGGACGAGCTATGCACGTGTGTTGCGAGACAGATTAAATATCATCGTATGTAGGACGGACATTCGGATGGACGAATGGACTGGGGATGCTCACAATCGATACGGGAGAAGACACTTTTTACAGCGCGGGAATCGATTTTTTTTTATCATTACCTGACACCGCTGATTTATTAGCCATTGTTCAAATGATTCCGCAAAAATAGGATTCGTTCAATCACGAACATTAATTGAACAAGATACGGTTAATTTGCTTGCATAATTTAAAAAAGAACAATTCGATTAGTCTTGTTTGCCTGTTATTTGTTTTGTATTCACGTTTGCTTATTTATTTCTATATTAGAAAATTGCACTTGAAATTGCAATAGGAGAAATTTATTAGTAGAGTTGATGCTGTATTTGATAATAACTTGGGGATATGTGTACACTGAGAAAAAAAATATGTTAAATTTTCGTATATAAATAGGAAACTGAAACTACATGTAGCGTATAAGAAATTTTCAAATTAAATATATGAAAACTTAGCACATATATTACACTACTTTATATAATTATGTTTCCTTTTCGCATACTTAATGCTAAGCTTTCATACATTTTATTTGAAATTTTCTTATACTTTCCGTATAGTC
>JABFPN010005179.1:0-13629 GCA_022817305.1 Leptoteleia sp. ZL-2020 | reverse complement strand
CTACTATTGTTGCAGAATGGGCTGAATGTTTTTATTTTACAAAATTATAATTGTTGTAATTTTTATTAACATAAATAGCAAAGCCGGTACTGCAGAGCGCTACCTACGCTTACGGCATCACGTTAACACAAAATGCTATATGCACGGAATTAGTGTATTTTTAATTTATCACAATACGTATTATAATAAAATTTTGAATTTAACAATATTTTGTAGAGCTCTTCTCATCCAATCCAAAAATATACTATAATATTGTTACAAATTCAAAAATTGAAAACCGAGTAATGCCGTAGTTACAGCACTTTTACATTAAACCCCCATGATATATGAAATATCTTATGCCAAGTTCAAATAATGCACCCACTTAATGAAAAAGAGACCATTTTGTTTATATAAATGCAATCTTTTTTAATTGCGTGAATTATTTGAACTTGAAGGCGCCATTACTTTTATAGCAAAAAGCTAGCTCCGTGACTCAAGACGTGCGACGTCCCGATTAAAATAAAGAAAATTCCTTTATAACCAACTGCGAATATTGAAGTTTACTGTTTTTTTTCAGTATATTTATTAATAAATTCTCGATAGATGTAAGAAATTACATTAAAATTTTATCTATATGTAAAAGGAAATGCCTGTCTTAAATTTTATTTAAGCATATATTAGTTTTCATTAATTTGATGTATGTTACCAAATACTTGCAAATACTGCTTTTTTGTCAAGCATAAATTTGTTGTATATTGTTTCAGTTTGAAGATTTTGAACGAAATATTCAATAGCATTTTTTGAAAATGGTTACAATCAAAACACTATTAAATGTAAGTAATAAATAAATGTGTTTCATTGAATATAAGTAATGTAAATCGATATATGACTATAATATGTATCTTTATTGTAGGTTAACACATTAATGAGAAAAGAAGCTAAAAATTTATTTCACACTTCTGCAATTGTGAGTTCAATATCCTCCGGCAGATATAAACCAACCATAAGAAGAACTAAACCATTGACATATGAAATGGCTTGCAGACCTTTTGATATTTGTCACAAAAAATCTTGGAACTCTTGGAACACTTGTGAATATATATTTATATTCTATTACTTTTAATATACACTCAATTAAAACATAATGTTTTATTGTATTATATCTATATATTTAAAATTATATGTTATATTGCCAACACTTAAAATTTATTCAGAAATATCAAAATTATTAATTTATTTTTTTCTTATATATAAAAATTAACGTATACTTGATTAAATTTAAATTAAAGTTAAGCTGAAATATGTTTATACAGTCAAATATCTTAGTTTGTCCCTGTTAAAAACCATACATAGAACATGTAAATATATATTAAATAATTATATTTATGTATTTACTTTATATATGTGATCAATAAAAGTCTATTATTCTAATGAAATTGAATTTAATGTTAAAATTAATCAAATTTCAAATAATACAAGATTAAATATAATGATTATAAGTTACATATTAAAACAGTTGTTTATTTATAAAGCATGTATAAAACTTGAATTATAATTTCAAGTTAAAAATTATAAACATTATCTTTATATTATTTAATTTCATATTAATAATTTTTAATTGATTTGAAAATCTTTCAGCTAATATAAAGGATGGCAATCGTCCATCTGAAACTGCAATTGAAGACCTATTTATCCGCAAGTTTATAACCGGAACCTGGCATCAATTAGTAGTTAGTGAAATAATTATTAAAAGACAACATAATATCATAAGAGTTGCAATGCTTTTACATCGAAGATTTCCTGCGGGCAAAATGTATTTCTTGTACGGATATACTCAAGAAATGTTAAGTAGCTGGTTACAATGTCCAGTTAAATTAGAATTGGTAACAGTTGAAAATCAAAAGGATACCATATTTAAGTATATTTAAACAATTTTAGTTTCAACGTTGCTTTGTAAATATTTATATATGCGAAATAAATATATAATTAACTGTAAAACAGTGTTATAATTTTATGCTTAAATACTAATTAATAAATACTGGCAAAATGAGATATTTATCATATGTACAATCCCAATTTTCAGTCTTTGCTAAAAAAAATATTGTTATTTATTTTGTATTTTAATAAATTAATAGAAATTATGTACATGATAATTTTATATTGTTATAAATTACTAATTTAACAGTTTATGTAGCAATTTATTATTTTTAACAATATAATAGTGTAAAACTTTGTACTTAATTTATAAACTGGTATTCCACAAATCGAGAAGAATATACAATTTTTTAAAAAAATAATATATGGTAAGTATATTTCTATGTATATAAAAAAGTTACTATCACTTTTTATTTACTAAAACTTGTGACTTTTCTTCATGTGATAATTTTTTATTTATTATATTTAAAGTAATAATAATTTATATAAACTTAATTACATATACAACGTGTAATTAATATAATACAATTAAATACATATGTAAATTTAATACAATAATTTTAATTACAATTTTGTTTGTTGGTTTTATCAAGAAACTTTTATCATATGCACACATAGGAGAAAAGTCGTAAATGTACTGATTTAATAGAGATGGAGTTGACTGTCTGAGTAAGATTCTGATAATTTTCGCGTTAAATTGAAGCAAGCCTTGATACACCTTGCAAAATAAACAAAATTGTGACATACATAATGGCCTTCAGAGTTTTGAAATATTACACTGCTAGTCGCAGTTTAGGTCGCTTAAAAGATACAGCGAGAATTTTGCCGAATATTATAATATCCTCTGCTATACAAATCCGGAAAATGTCTCAAGTTCGTATATTTTGTTATTTCCTTGATTTGTTTGTTATTATATCTATTTTTTCATACTTTTATTCGATGTAAATTAATCATTACTACATAATTAATTTAACTTATTTTATGAAAAAGTATGTTTATTTCAGAAAATGTTTATTTGATTTCATTTTAAATTCACCCTCAGAGGTTAGAATTTAACTTTGTTTTACGTAATAATAATTTTCATTGGTCCTACTTTTACAAGAGAAATACTTTTATATGAATGATTTACATAAAAACAAAAACCTATTATATTTTATAAATAACTAAGTAGTATTAACAGCGTGACGTGTTGTCAAAAAATTGTTAATGTTTAATCACTTATTTGTAAACAATCAATTCAGCTTAATAAAATTTATTTACCAGTATCCTTTTAAAAAATAAATTACTCTTAATAAATATTAGTGTCTTCCAAATACCTTGTATGATAATTATAAGAATATAAATAAGGAAAAATATCAGACAAAGTACATATATAAAAAAAAACTTTAAAAGAACAATTATAATAAGCCACTAATTTAAAATAGGTGCATACATAATGAATCAGTGTTAGAAGATAATAAAAATTATATTTATACTGTCCTGTACAAAATCTAAAGCTTGTAATAACATATAAATGAATAAGTCATATTAGATGATGGATTAATATACTTTAAATTAACATTATTCCCAGGTAGAATGTCATACTGGACAATACATTTATGCAATATTGTGCAGAAAACCCTTGTGTTTTTTACATTACATACATGCAGTTATGATGGACAGTTTTTATTTGGGATTATAAATTGTAAGAGGTTCATTTTCTCTGTATATAAATTTGATTAGTTATTATTAACTTTCTTCCAGTCATTAATAATAATTTTTTAAGAGAACTATATTGTATGAATAAATCATAATATTAGGCACAGGTTTATTATTAAGATTTTGTGTAAAAAACTAATAAAACGAAATTAATTTAAGTATATATTATATAATAATTTACCAGACAAAATATGTTTTTAATTGGTTGTTGTACAAAATTTATTTGATGATATTTTGATTTTGTTAATTATGTTTCCTTCAGACCAATTTATTGTTATTATAGACTTTTTTTTTGTCGCATTACCATTTGATGAAATAATGATATATGAACCTAAAATAAAAATTGTCTTTAATATTGAATTCAAGTATTTGTACAAACAGTAAATTGTATAACAATATATTGACCGGACGAAGTTTATCAACAAAATGTTATATATGTATAAGGTCAAAAACCCAATTATTTTGTCTGCTTGTAAAATAACGCATACTTGGTACATTCGAAGTTGACGCAAATTTATTAAACATTACATGTATAATATATTTATTTCTTTATATACAAAAATTCAGTGTTCGTATGTAAAGGTTGTTACAACTTTAGAACTACTTATCAGATAAATGTCATATTTACACCATATCTTCCTTACGTTCAGAATATAGTTTACATTACAAGTTTTATATTTAGTTTTTTAATTATTTTAACTCTTTTTTCCTTCTAATTTAAATCCTCTTTCTTTGTTTCAACAATTCTTTTGTTAAATGTCATAAATGAAAAACGTCCATCCAGTATATTTATCTACCTCTTGTTCTTCAAATACTGATAGTCTATTATCTAGAAAATTTTTATCAAAACATAAGTTAAACTGTTCAGTTCAAGAAAACGTCCCTGGAACAATATTTTATTAGTACATTCCATCATTATCGTTATCAATTTAAGATGGTAAATTTCTTATTCAAAGCTCTTAGTTAATTTAAAAGTAATACAAGATTTCATTTAATAAATGTATTTGATTATTAGCATTAATAATTTAATCTTTTAGAACTCAAGTAAAGGTTATCGTTTAGAGAGAGATACATTTGGTGAATTAAAAGTACCAGCTGACAAATATTATGGTGCGCAAACTCTTAGATCTGTTATGAATTTTCCAATTGGAGATTCTGCCGAACGAATGCCAGTAAGTATATTTTATTAACTTTGATCATATGTATTATGTTTACATTCTTTATGTTTCAAAATTATTTTTTACATCTATAAAGGAAGGAGTAATCCGAGCAATGGGAATTCTGAAAAAAGCTGCTGCGGAAGTAAATAAAGAATTCGGGTTAGACCCAAAGGTTTCTGACGCTATAAGCAAAGCTGCTGATGATGTCATCAGTGGGAAACTTTACCAGGATCACTTTCCACTAGTTATCTGGCAAACTGGTTCTGGAACACAATCTAATATGAATACCAATGAAGTCAGTATTATGCCTAGAAATAATGTGAAATATATGTATAATCATTGATTATACTTAATGAATATGTCATAGGTAATATCCAATCGAGCTATTGAAATTATGGGAGGAGAACTTGGTTCAAAAAAACCTGTTCATCCAAATGATCATGTTAATATGTCTCAAAGTTCAAATGACACATTTCCAACTGCTATGCACGTTGCAGTTGCACTTGAGATCAACAAAGTTCTTTTACCAGGCCTACAACAATTGTATGAAGCGCTAAAAAAGAAATCAGAAGATTGGAAAGATATAATAAAAATTGGAAGAACACATACTCAGGATGCAGTGCCATTAACATTAGGGCAAGAATTTTCTGGTAATTATAATTATAAAGAAATCATTTTATGAAGAACATTTGATTGAAAAATGGGTTTATCCATTTTATACGCTGAGTAGCCTTAATGTGTTTTTTTAACAATAATTTTAATATCATTTTAATTCTTTTCTAAGCATATGCAACTCAGGTTCAATATGGGATTGAGAGAGTGAAAGATACACTGCCCAGATTATATCAATTAGCTATAGGTGGAACTGCGGTAGGAACTGGTCTCAATACAAGAAAAGGTTTTGCTGAAAAAGTTTCTGCTAGAATAGCTTCACTTACAGGTTTACCATTTGTTTCCGCCCCAAATAAATTTGAGGCTCTTGCAGCTCATGATGCTATAGTTGAAGTTCATGGAGCCTTTAACACAGTAGCTGTATCAATAATGAAGGTATTTAAATAACTTACATTATGATTATTTTTTTTTATGTTAAAATAAAAAGAACTGAAAAATTAGTATCAACAGTATTCAAAAATATTAATGTATTTCAGATAGCTAATGATATCAGATTTTTGGGCAGTGGTCCCAGGTGCGGATTAGGAGAATTATCTCTACCTGAAAACGAACCTGGAAGCTCTATTATGCCGGGCAAAGTAAATCCTACCCAATGTGAGGCTATAACCATGGTCTGTGCACAAGTCATGGGTAACCATGTAGCTACTACTGTTGCTGGAAGCAATGGGCACTTTGAACTTA
The DNA here is from genome assembly GCA_022817305.1 of Leptoteleia sp. ZL-2020. NCBI lineage: Eukaryota > Metazoa > Arthropoda > Insecta > Hymenoptera > Scelionidae > Leptoteleia > Leptoteleia sp. ZL-2020. The sequence continues at coordinate 7,501 of JABFPN010005179.1, read as the reverse complement.
ATGTATTTAAACCAGTTATGGTTGCGAACGCTTTGCGTTCCGCACGTCTACTTGGTGATGCATCTGCAACGTTCACAAAAAATTGTGTCGTTGGAATCGAAGCTAATATTGACAACATTAAGAAAATCATGAATGAAAGTTTGATGCTTGTCACAGCCTTAAATCCACATATTGGATATGATAAGGTAATATAAAATAAACCCAATTTCTTTTATATGATTTTATAAGACTTTATTATCATATAATAATACAAACAAGATTAACTCAATGTTATAAATTTTATTATAAAAGATTTATTGCTTCATGCTTAAACTGATCTGTTTCTTGTTATTTATAACGAAATTTTTTTAGGCTGCCGCAATTGCGAAACAAGCCCATAAAGAGAAACTCACTTTAAAAGCATCTGCTCTCAAAAATGGTCTGACAGAAGAACAATTTAATAGTTGGGTTAGACCTGAGAACATGCTAGGACCAAAATAAAACCAAGTGTCATATTTGTCAAGAACAATTACATTGACAACATTGTGACTTAGGATATTAAAAAATGCTTGATTTGCATTTTTTTATTCCCTTGTCGTACATCCATTTTGTTAAAAAATGTATAAAATTGTTGACAATAAAATGCACTGTATTATACAAATTTTGCTTAATTTAAGGAGTTACACTCAAGTGGTGCGAGGTAGGGGACAAGCTTCTATGCTCGCAATGTATTTTATTTTATGTTTATAACTTATAAAAAAATAAGCTTTCTTAATCCGTACTAACACAATTAATTTGTATTTTTTAAGAGTAAAAGTAAGATAATATTGTAAGTTTAAGAAAAAAATTAGATTTTTGTGTCCTATCCTTGAATCTTATCATTTTATAGAAAAGTCCATAAGAGGCTATGTTAAACTTAAGTTTTGAAAAATCTACGTGGTGAGAAATTCTAAAAAAAAATCAGGTATTTGTTTTAAACAGTTTTGAACAATTTTGCAAAATTTTTGTCAACTTCTGTCATTATTTTGAATGCCGAATGTAACTCCTTAAGTTCCCGACATATATTTATTATTTTCTAATGGAAGGGTACATAACAGTATATTATATTTGATAATGTAATTTAAGATTACTTGACATTAAACTTTGTTTTTCTGAAAAATTGTATAACAATGTAGCAAAAAAAATTTAACCTAAGTCTTATTTTAAAAAGATTTCTTTCTGAGTATTGTATTGTATAAAATACAAGTTAAAAAATAATAATTGTATGTAAATGTCATAATTTATTTAACATCTTTTATCAAAAACTATAATTCATTTACATAAATCTAATTAAACATTATATAATAAACAAGTTTTTTCTATTATTTTACATTTTATAATTTTTTTTTATCATACCAATATAACTTTTTAAATAAAGTTAAAAGAAAATTGAAATTGTAGTCACTTTATCAAAACGTTATACTTTTTCATCTGCTGACTTAGACCACGAACAACTTCGTCGTTTTTCAGGAGTTTTTGGTAAAGACCATGAACTGCTGCTCGATTTGCGATTTGCTGGAGATTTAGATTTTGCACGGGTAATTTTAACTTTCGATGACGATCTACCGTTCCTCGACCTTGACCTAGATCGTGATTTTGACCTCTGTTTTGATTTTGATCGGTCACTTCTAGATTTTCGACTTTTGCTATGACTACTTCTACTGCGACTTCGACTTTTTGCTTTACTTTTCGTTCTACTTCGACTCCAGCGTCGGAGGGAATTTGATCTGTTATATGATCGTCGTCTTGATCTACTTCGAGATCGATTTTTGGACCGATTCCTAGAACGACTTTCAGATCGATTCCTAGAACGACTCTTAGATCGATTCCTAGAACGACTTTTGGATCGATTTCTTGAAGAAGATTTACTTCGATATTTGTTACGTTTATTTCTCCGTGATGGTGTATGAGATCTAGATCTAAATATTGAACCAGTTAAATAAATTAGATCAGTATTGATAAATACAGAAGATCCTGAACTGGATAGCAGTCTTAGGACCTTTATTATAGAAATGTAAAGCCAAGTAACTTATATCTTTCTGTAATTTTAATAAGTTATTCATATATAATAATCAACATACCTTGATTTTGATAATCTTAGACTTTCAGATCTGGAATCTCTATCGTAATCATCAAAAGTGTGGTAATCTTGTCCCGCCAAACTTGCAAAATATTTATAGTACTGCTTATTATAGAAAAAACTAGAATTCAAAGTGTTAGCAGATCTCCCTCCGTCATTATGCCAGTTATGGCGATTTCGACCTCTCATTCCTCGACCACGTTTAAAGCCACGTCCTGAAGGTGGATAGATTATGGGTAATGCTGCATCATAGTACCAAGGCTGAGGGCCAAATCTAGGATACATTGCTGGATATGGTATTGCAGCTGAATCTGTTTGTAATTAAATGATTTTAATTGTGAAAAGATCTTGACGATAATTTTTTCAAAGGAATTTAAAATTTCGTTAGAATTAATATTATGAACATTACCCGTCAATTCAGGATTCTGTGCATTTTTTACTGAAACACTCTTTAATTTCTTTTTTTGAGTTTCTTCGGCTGAATCATCGGAAGAACTGGAATTTGACCCCTTATCCTTTTTGTTCTTTTTCTATAAATAAACATTTAAATAAATACAATAAATTCTTGATAAAAAGGACTTTACTTAAGGAGTTACACTCGACATTCAAAATGATGACAGAACTTGATAAAAGTTTGCAAAATTGTTTAAAACAGTTTAAAACAAATACCTAATTTTATGCAATTAAGAAAGCTTAGTTTTTTTATAAGTTGAAAACCAGACTTAAACTACATTGCTAGCAAAGAAGCTGCCCCTTACCCTGCACCACTCGAGTGTAACTCATTTAACATTATTGAAAATTTTTCATACCCTTTTTCTCTTTTTTTTCTTCTTTGATCCTTTTTTTTCTTTTTTAACATCATTCTTTTCATCTGCTGATTTATTAGGATCTTTTTCAATATTAGATTTTTGTTCATCTTTTCTTGCTGCAATACTTATTTCTTTCTTCTCTATTTTTATCTGAAATAAATTAATAATTTACACATTATTTTTGTATTGTTATTATTATAAATTGTACTTGTATAATTTTTTTATGAATGTAAGCAATTAATAACCTTTATCCTATCAAATAATTCATCTAACAGTCGAATGCTTTCAAGCTGCCTTTGAGCCTTTATAAGTTTTCTTTCTTCCCTTGCAATTTTCATGGATACCTTGTCCTCTTCTTGCTTTCGGAATACTGTTAAAGCATTTCGTTTTCGTTTTTCTTCACGTTGTTTTCGTCTTAAATCCTTTGCAACAACATCAGCTGCTTCTTTTTTTCTGCCAAAATAACAATATCATCATAATTTTAATAAATGTTTTTAATAATACATATTTATGTAATTATTTCATTACGATAATGAAACCTGCAATTACTTTAGTTCTTCCTTTCTCTTATTTTCAAGTTCTTCACGTTTCCGTAATTTTTCAGCTGCTAAATTATCTTGTGCTATCAGTCGTTTTCGTTCAAAGGCACGATGCGATACAGAATTGTCACTCATGTGTTTTGTTTTATCGAAATCAACCTATGGATAGACATCATTTTAATCATATATTTCAATTACATAAGTAATTTTATAATATTTTTATTAAATACTTTAATATTACTTTTATTGCAGCTGTAAGGTAGTTTTTATCCTCTTTTTTAAGTAGTTTCATTCCTCTAAGGGCATCCATGGCACGAACAAAGTCCATGTACTCAATGTATTGTACATAAGCTTCAAAAAATAAACCATCTTCAAAGCTGAACTTCTGGATGTTTTGTCCAAGTCTCATACGAGATCTATAAGGATCAGCAGCAGGCACATCAACTCGTCGCAAAGTGCCCCATTTACTAAAAATCTTTTTAACGAGTGCTTCACTTGGAGTCTTTGAATCACCTTCAGAAAACCATTTAATTGGTAAACCTGTTACATAAATTGTATCTGGGCGTTCACCAGCTTTTAATTCATTCATGTGTTTAGCATCTCGAAAATATGAATCCCAAGAATGTCTTGTGGGAAAATCATCCTTTGTCTCGACAGCTCTCACCTATAAAAAAATTTACATATTATATCAAATTAAGGTAGTTCATAAATCAAACCCACAATTTAAGAAATATGAAAAAACGAAATAAAATTTTACTTTGAGTGTGCTCAGGAAGCCTTCTAATTTGAGGCACTGCGAGTCTAGTCTGGCCAAAACTTGGCTAAGCCTACTTCTGTCTCGGACATCTCCTTCTAGTCTTATAAATTCCAAAGTATTCTTGACTACTTTTAAAGATCCAAATTCGTCCGGTCGAATTAAATGACGTATTTTTTCCATTACATCCCATGTTGATATTGTTTTGCCTAATTATATTGTATACCAATCTGCTGTAAAACCTGTTCTTTATGCTAGAGAAGTCATTAGTTTAACACAGTCAATGAGAAGGAAATTTTAATTACACTATGCTTCCTATATCCAAATTTCAGAATTCATTTGTTATCAATAGTGACATATTGTATATTATATTAATAGATATAATTAAAGTTATTAACACGTTTAATGACATAGGGGTCATCAGTGAACGACTCAAAACTCCTATAAATGCATAATTCAAACAAATGTCAAAATATTTATAAATAATTTTATTTAAACATGAAACATACTTGTATTACTTATCAGCACAAAGAAACAATTTCAGATTATTAACAATTGTGAAACATATGTAAATTCCAGTATGTTGCAGAAATGCATTGCAGCTTTTCCCCAATCAAATAAATTTACTAAAATTGTATACACATGGAACAGATATGGCATATATATGGAGATATATAAATTTTTACCTGGGTTCTGACGTTGTAACTATTACTGAATATAAAAAAAAACTGTGAAACATTTGTTTGAAAATCTCCTTCAACATTTCATAACTCTTGAATTTGACTCTAAGTGCAATTACACTCCCGTAAGAAGTTATACTTCAAAATTTTAGTCTAATATTGATTGAATGTATTAGAACTACTGAGGTACAGAAACATGTGGTAGTGTCAGCTGGTATATATTAAATTTTATCTTAAACATTTGTTGGATAAAATATGCATTGATCATTTATTATAATTATTCTGATTTTTGGAACATTGACTGACAAAAACATGGATGACTTACTATTTAACGTAATATGTACACAATGTCTTTATCTTCGAATGATGAGAGTTCTAATGATATTTGAAAAACACATTATTAAATTATACTACATTACTAATAAGTTGGATACATCTTTAAAGAAAATCATTTTAATTACTTATAGAAGTGAAATTATTTACAGAATATTAAAATTCAAAATAATATATATCAAACTGAATGTAAAATACGACTGCAATGTCTATTATTTTAAGTTTTAACTTTAGATAAAACACATATTTTTTATAATAATCAATAGTATATAATGAGAAGTGAATTATTTTTTAATGTTTAATTTTTTTTATTTATGTTTTCAAATCTTATGATCCTCTTTATTTGATGGTTATTTACAAGAATTGAACTGTCTTAATTGTGAAGCATTTCTTATTACTACGAGATTAAACATTTGCATAAATTCATCTTTTTTGCTTCGTATTGTTTTTAGACTTCTCATTTTTTGATATGTCTTATTCTCATTTTTTTAAAACAAAACATATCGTTAAAAGATTTGGACATAATTTAAATATTAAAATTTAAAGTATATTTTTAATTTTATAAAAAATAATTAATTAAATAGCTGTACAAAAAGATAAAGATACAACAATGTTACCTGGTGTTTTCAATTGAGGAAGACTAACAGAAACATTAACTTTAGCAATTGGTTTTAAATACAGGCTTCGTGGTGTGTACAATGGTACAATATCACTGATATCCCTACAGCTCCAAAATCCATTTGTAACTTCTCCACTGCCAATTTCTGAACCTGATTCTTTTTCTTTTGCCATGTTAAACAAAAATAACCTGCTGTCATCCTTTATTCATGCGATTAGCATCCTTTTTTATTTTCATTTAACTCAGTTTATTAGAATTTCAAAATATTCATAGACTAATAGTCAGTGGAGAAGTTGCATCAAATATTCTTTGACTGTTTTTCTTCACAACCAAAACATATTTCATTAATGTACTATACTTCGTATTTTTTATCTCATATTTTTCAATTACTATTAAAAGAACTGGGTTTTTATATTTCAATACTATAAACAATAAATGGTTTAATTGGTTAAACTGTAGCAAACTGTAGTAAAGTTGGTTGCGATTATAGTGTAGTTTAATTTAATACCAACTAAAATAAATTAAAAATTAACAAATACACCTAGGGTGCCTATCTTAGTTCTAGGTAGTGCCCAACAATTTTCATTGGTTAATTTATTTTATTTTTGGTTAATTCTAAAGGAATGAACCAATGAGAATAGCTTACAATGCTTAGAACTAATGGTGTTTTTCATCACTCGGTTCTGTCGGTTCTGTCGGTTCCGAACCGCTTCCGAACCACTTCCGAACTTTTGTAGAACCTAGCGGAATCTGTTAGAACCTGAGGAGAAATTGCAAATGGCGATACACGTTATTTTTAAATTTTAAGAAATCACGTAGGTATATAATGTGATATATGTTTACTTAGATTTTTAATTACTTATATTCATTTTAAGTTTCTTTCGGTGTTAATATTCAGATTATTTTATTTTAACATTGACAATCTTATTCATGGGATTTACAATATTCTTTAATGATTTTTATTTTTCAGATAACAAATATACAACATGTCTCACACTATTAATCAAATGCTTGAATTATTAGAAACTTCAGATTCGAGTGATGCAGAATTTCAGTTTTTAAATGAGAATCAAGAAACTGTAGGAGAATGTATAAACTTTTTAACTTCAGATTCATCTTTATCACATGATGAATGCATTAATTATGTAATTGACATCTCTAAAAGGTCCACATTTCCTGTTAGAAATTTAGACATTTCTACATCGTCGGATGACAGCGAAGAGAAATACTCTTCTTTAAAACGCAAACGGCCAAAAATTATGAATTATATTCAAACGGTGCATAAATATAATGATGAAGAGGTAATAATGAAATATCTTTTTTTAATAATTAACAACACGTATTTTGATATACTTCTTAAGGTGATGCTGTAAGCCTGCTGCCACGGAGTTAGTGTTTATGTAAATATTATGTTAAAAATGTTGATTTAATGCTTAACAAAAGTTGTAGCACATTCTTTTATTTAATTCAATTACAAAACCAGAATTTTTAACTCAGTTTTAAGCGAATTTCTTGAACGCGTTTTTTTATCATCTCAAAAACGCGTTCAAGAAATTCGTTTAAAATTGATGACAAACTTTCAGTTACTTCAACGTTAAAAAATCTCCCAAATTGAGAAAATGTGCTAAAACTAAGTATATTAATTAATTCTTATATATTTTAATAAAAA
>JABFPN010005178.1:0-13630 GCA_022817305.1 Leptoteleia sp. ZL-2020 | reverse complement strand
AAAATAGCGAACGGTTTTTCCTTAAGCTGCGTTTCTAAATCTGTTTGCATTAGCAGAATAGCCAACTTAAACTCTCTTATATTAAACTTAGGTAGGTCACGAATCGTCTGGACTGGGTGTACAAGAGAGACAGACATGCGATAGTCTCGAAGAAACGGAAAGAGGTTGTTTTGCTCGATAAACTATTAGCAACAACCTGACCAGTCACAGGTTACTCCGATTAGACACTAAACAACTTCGGGGAACGACACACGCAAAAATTTGGAGCAAAGAAGCAAACAGCAGTTTACAGTAAGTTTTGTAACAACCAATTCCACATTTTCTTAAATATTCCATTGAAAAGAACATTATCTGTATTTGTCTAACACCGAATTATCTGAGTGAACAGATTTTACATGCTGTTTATGTGTATATGTGCGTAATAATGCGTAGGATCACGTGCTATATGCATTCTGATCGTATCAGTCAATTGGTATTGTTATCATATTTCAAGGAATGTGAATTTGAGCTGTTGAACGGAAAGAGCAAAATTTTGTGTCACGACGTACCTGTAATAATTGTATAATGAGATTGTTAAGGTTTCTTCAGATTGAAAAATCAATATTTATAAAGTTAAAAGGAATATTCCGTCTGTTATAGGTGTGGAAAGAATTAATAATTTCTAACGATTATCATGGATAGGCCGGTACCAGCGGACATTGTAATTATTGCGGGCAATTCACACCCTGAACTGGCCAATCTAATCGTTAAGTTAGTATTAACTTATTTTATTTATTTATATTCTGTCTGTAACTGAATTAAATATCATCAGTAGAATATTTGTTGAAAAATTGTGCAGTGTATGATTATCTAAGAGATATGTTGTTAATTGCAATCTTTGCAGATGAAAAACAAGTTAATAGAGTAATTTTTATGATAATTTATGGTAACGACTAGGTGAATTGCTAAATTTTTTGTTTGTTACTTCTGCAAACTTGTAATATTTATTAAGAATATAACACTTGGTTGTATGCTTTGTTATTTTTAGCGCAAAAGTTGTTTAAAGCTTTAGACTTTTTCCACAATGATAATTTAATTTATTAAATGTGTTAAATATAAGGATTTAGAGAGAAGAATATTTTTATTATAAATACTAAAGCATTAAATATATATATAAAACATATTAATATCTTATATTAAAGTTTTAATTGTTCTTCTTATTAATTGTTAGCATATGTAAAAAAAACCTTTGGAAAATTATTAAATAATGTGTTTATAATTAGTCGTCTAGGTGTTAAGAATGGAGGATGTGGCGTATTTTACAAGACAAATCGAGAGACAATGGTTGAAATTGGTGATTCAGTTCGGGGAAAAAACATATACATCATACAGACAGGAACAAAGGATGTAAATAATAACATTATGGAGTTGTTAATAATGGCCTATGCTTGCAAAACATCGTCAGCAAAAAATATTGTTGGAGTAATACCCTATTTGCCATACTCAAAACAATGCAAAATGCGTAAACGTGGTTGCATTGTCACCAAACTTTTGGCAAAGATGATGTGCAAGAGTGGTCTTACCCATGTTATAACAATGGATCTCCATCAAAAAGAAATTCAGGGATTTTTTGACTGCCCAGTCGATAATTTACGAGCAAGTCCATTCTTGCTTCAGTACATTCAAGAATCTGTAAGTTGCATCATTCAATTTATATGATACTTCTTCCAACGCTTCCAATACAACTTTCAATTAATATATTATATGTTTTTGTTAAAAACAAGCAAAAATATATATTGTTAGTTTAAATTCACTTACGTATTTATTTTGGGAGATTTGGCAGACCAGGTATGTGTTGGATATTCAAATTTTGGTGGTAAATCTCCAAATTATGGAGGAAAACTTGAAGTTGAGAGTTTAAAATATTTAAAAAATTTTAAAAACTAACGAAACTAACTGGGGCCGGGCCCCAAGAGTGTAATTTTAGGAAGTGTCCTCAAAACTGCCATCAAACAAGTAACTTTATAGGCGATTTGGTCTCAAAACTGCCATTAAACGTACACGCATATATATAAAATAAAACTGAAAAAAATTAAAATTATCCAAACAAATTTGTCCAATTTTAATAAAGCCAAAAAAATAATAATTTTATATTATAAAATGCCCAATTCAAAAAGCTCTCCACTTTATAAGAACATAAGATATATAAATCACAACTAAATAATTGATATGATTATTAAATATGGTACTTTAGATTCCGGATTATCGAAACGCAGTAATAGTTGCCAGAAACCCTGGGAGTGCAAAAAAAGCAACCAGCTATGCCGAACGTTTACGTTTAGGAATAGCAGTGATTCATGGGGAGCAAAGGGAGTCTGAGTCGGACATGAATGATGGACGATACTCTCCACCTGCACCTCCGGATTTATCTTTACGCACAATGGAAGTAGGTGTTGGCGTGCCGGTGCACCCTGCCAAAGAAAAACCACCAATAAATGTCGTGGGAGACGTTGGTGGACGTATTGCCATCATGGTTGTTAGTATAATTCTATTAATATCATTATCTATAATTTATAAGCAGATGTTAATTTGTTAAGGTATTTATATGCAATGCTTTTTAATAGGACGACATGATAGATGATGTGCAGTCTTTCGTCGCCGCTTCAGAAGTATTAAAAGAAATGGGAGCATACAAAATATATGTTCTTGCGACTCATGGTCTGTTGAGTTCGGATGCGCCAAGACTTTTGGAAGAATCACCAATCGATGAAGTAAGTTTTATTCATCGATATAGTCACTTTGTTGTATTTAATCTCACGAAAATTATAAACAATGATTATACAATTATTATCTTATATAACAGATTTATGTTTGGTATTATCTAGGAATTAATTATTTGTATCAATCGAAAGTAATTTAACATATTTAAACAATTAATTATTATATTATAAAATTAATAATTGATAATCTTTTTCTTTTATTATCTTTAAATTGAAAAAGATAAGAGCTTGTATTATTATTTATTATATATATATATATATATATGTATTAATGGCATAAAATTTGTTAACAGGTCGTCGTAACAAATACCATTCCACATGAATTACAAAAGATGCAATGCCACAAAATAAAGACAGTAGATATTAGCGTCTTATTGGCTGAAGCCATAAGGCGTATCCATAACAAGGAATCAATGTCTTATTTATTTAAGAATGTTACATTGGAAGATTAAAGCGACGCATCGTCGCGTTTACCTCATTTGCAAACGTGGTGTATGCTGTTAAATATATATAAGAAATAATATTATTTAATATTTTACTATCGGTGTAAATTTATATGTTTTAATCATTGTAACATAACTTTGATTTCCGATATTTCACATTTTTACTTGAAAAAGTCATTTTTAAAATTCAATCTTTTAAAATCATAGTGTATACTTTTAACATCATTGTTATTTTACTGTAAAGTACAATAAAGTTGTTGATATTATAGATTGATAAACGAATACTGAAATGAAAATTACAATTATCACAGAATGAATTATTTACACTGTCAATTATCATTTCAAGGTATTCATTACAACTATAAAGAATAATTATGTATTAAATTGTTAATGGCTTTTTATTTTTCAAATTTAACATTAAGAGTAATCACTGTCATACGCTATGTTTATCTGTGTACAATTTTTATATGAATGAAAAAATTATAAAACTAAATATTGTAAGCCCTTAATTTTAAGGATGAACATTATGCATAATTAAAGATGAAAATCTCTGATGCAAATCTAAAAAAGAAACAATTCACATAATTATTGATACGTTTATAAAATAAATTTAGAAATTTCGACTAATGAATTATTTGTATAAATATTAAAAAGCAAAAAAAAAACAATTTTTATATTGTTTCGACTTATATAAACAAACTTTTTTAAATCACAGCTTGAATATTTTTCATTAAATTTTATAAGTTTAACGATAAATATTTAAACAAATTGCGATTTGTAATGTAAAAAATATATATAAAAAAATAAATCACTTCTAAAATGTAAATTATAAAACATTTTATAATAATAAAAAAAAAGTCATTAATTTGATATAACTGGAGAAGGTTAATTTAATGTTAATGATGTCTCGAAATCTAATTTCATTATACGTTTTGTGTGTTTACAAAATATGTTTTTAATTAACCAATGGCATAAATTAAGTTGAAATAAAATATACAATATCAACGTGAATTAATAAAGCAAAAATGATGTATCTAAAAAGCGATAATTATTAAATGCTCATCTTTGAGGTCTTGCATATCTAAATAAAAACATATATTTTTTTTATATAATATACATAAGCATTTATGAAAAAATATAACAAGTGCAAAAAAGCAGCTTTATTTAATTTTACAGTATACAATTTGAATTATATATTACAATGAAGTGTTATATAACTTTTATGCAAATTAATTTTTATACAAATTCATTTAATAGTCGTTAATTTTAAATTATTCATTAAGCGTTTTTTATTCTATAATTATATTTTTTATGCATTATTATTATGAATTGATGTATGAATCATGTTATTTCTGCAAGCTTGAAATTATAGATGTATAATCATTAATGTAGTTCGTAACTGAAAACTACCAAGAAAATTTTTGTCTATTTTGTACTGTTTTTCCGATGACAATTTATATAAAAAAAATGTAATTGTATTTCTTTCAATTCTTGCAGCATTTATTTGTAATAAATATTTTCAAAACAATACAACAAACAAAGATTGAAATCATTTATTGTTATATAATATAATATAGTTCCTGAATTTCATTGATTTATATACTTTAATATGCATTCCTTAATGTAAATTTGATTCAAATAAATGTCAAAGGTCTACATTTCTTTTCATCATTGACCAAATAAACTTTGCATCTCCATAGCAACTATTCTGACATTCCTATGCGAAATCATTCTAATTAATACTGTATATACAATATATATCGAGTGAAAAAAAAAAAAAAAAGAGTAAGTCAATATGACGGAAGAAGTAGACATTCAATTCCGCAAAATACTTTTATTTTTAGAAGATACAGACAAAAATCGAAGGAAACAAGGTTTGGAATCCATAAAAGACTTAATGTTTCAAAATAAATATAAAAAAGAAACAGAGTTGATAAACATTTGGGATATTTTTCACAAACCACTGGTCAGAATCCTAAACGATCAAAAGGAAGTATGCCGGGAATTAGCGGTGGAAATCTTGAAGAAGTTTATTCTATCACTACCAGTTCAAGAAAAGAACATTGCCTATATGATACCAGTTTTAGCACGACGTTTAGGTTCACAAGAATTGATTGAACTATCCGAAGAAACTCGCCTAAATTGCATTTCCCTTATAAGAGTCATTATGAATAAGTATAGAAATCACTTGAGTCCATACTTTGATGATTTACTTGCAATTTTGACGAGAACTATAAGGGATAATTATCCTCATGTAAAACGAGAAACTTGCCAAGCAATATCAGAACTTGCTAAAATAACGCCACATTTATTTTATGCACGTTCCGAGAGCTTCGTGAAAGGGATTTTGGGAAATTTTACACATCAGCATTGTAGAGTGAGAGTGGCTTCAGTTTACACTATTGGCGAAGTATTGTTACATGGAAAAAGTACTATCATGGAAGACATTGCTACACCTATGGCTCAACGGTTATTTGACCAAAGTGGTGCTGTTAGGGCAGGTAATTTTATACTTAAAAAAAATAATGAAAAATTGTAATGTGAATACAAAAAAAAAGTGAGTTAAATTATTGACATTCCTTTTTGATATTTTCATTGTCATTTTCTTAAATATTAAAACTGATGGGTAAAAATACATTATTAATAAGTATTGATTCAATCTTCTAAAAATAATATTGCAATATTCAATAAATTGTTCTACAGCTTTAAATATATATAATTTACATCATATTAAATTAAATACCCTTGTGAAAAATTTTACTGAAAAACTGCCGAAAAGTCCCAATTTTAGCAGTCTGTCAGCATTTCTCAGCATTTGTCAGCATTCGTAGTGAAGCATATTTCAGCAAATTTATTCCACAAGGGTATATAAAATATTTACTTTTAATTTACATACTATTGTAAATTACAGCTGTCATAGAAGTTGCTGGAAAATTGTTAATCAATTTAAGAGAGAGATACAGTTGGTTTCACAAACTAATACCTCTAATTTTAACTGGACTTCATGACGAAATTCAAGAAATAAGAGAACGAGCAGCGGATTTATGGGATGAAACAGGACTGAAATTTTTGGAAGAGAATGAATCGGATGAAAAGATTAAAGATCATATGGACTTTTTAACAGAAATGCCTAAACATTATCCTCCCAACAGTATAATATTAACAAAAATTTTAAGTTAAATTTAAGCCACCTGTTTAAATTAAAATACTAGTTGTATACAGTTAATATAGTAGTAGATCGATATATTTTATTACTTTCAGTTTAATTGGCTTCGTTTAATGGTAATTTACAGTAATTTATAGTAGTTTTGTCGAATCACACGAGAATTAGACGCAGTAAGGAATATTTTTACGAACTACTAGTTAGGAATTACAATCTTACCTTTCGTTTTTTGAATTTTTCATTAAGCGTTAGTAAGAATATCTTTTCTTTTTGAAGTATTTCAATTTAACCGGTGATTATTCACTCGTATTTAATATAAAAGAAATTAATAAATAAAATATTATTATTATTAGTACTGAGACCAAATTTGGGCTGTCGTATTATAGTACAACGAAACTTGGGTAAACTCGTAAATGGTATTGTGGCAGAATTAGATGATTGGTTAAGCGATGTGAAGATTCGATCTGCTCAACTTTTATGCGTTTTGGTGTTCAACGCTGAGGAGGATGTTGTCCTGAATATTGAACGACTTCTACCAGCAATGTATAAGTAAATATTCTCAATTCCGTCAATTGGACAGTATAAAATTGACAACTTATTTGCTTTTTATTTTTAATTATTGTTATCACAATAAAATAGTTATTGTTATATAATCTATTGGAGGAATTAATATATATTAAACCAAAATTGTCACACATTCTGCACTACGTTTTATAATTTCTTATTTGTGCAGAGCATGTAATGACGAGAACCCAAAAATCGTTGAAAACATTGAGTTGGCAGCAAAATATATGGGGTATTTTATTCCACCGAGCACCTACTGTCCACTTGTTTTACTTTCATTGGACGAGAACCCAACATCTGGACACTTACGAGTATTTGCATCAATTATAAGTGGCAGCGAAAGAATCAGTTTGAAATCTGAATTAAAAAAGATAGGAAACTTCATTCAACTGAATTACTCTTATAGTACAAGTGAAAAATATCAAACACAAGTTTTACGCTGCTGCAAATCGCTAATCTCAGTCTGCAAAGAGGTTCGATATCAGATTGTGTAATAAAATATTAATTATAATTCCACTTCGTCAAAAAGAATAATATATTAATGAACTATGAAAGACGTATGGTACAATTTATAATGTTTATGGAACAATTAACAAAATTGAAGTATACGAAACTTAAACATAAAATACAACACTGAGAAAAATAATGTAGAAGAAATTACTATATTTTAGAATTGAAATAATGTAAGTGTAGTTATAGATATTTCAAATGTAGTAAATTTTATATTTTCAGGATCCCTACACTTATAAAAATAATATAGTAATCCTGGACTCTATGTGTTCCTGTATAAAATAATATTTGACAATATGACAAGAGGTGCTATAGTGCTGATAATTATTACTTAAAAAAGTGCCAGAAAGTATAGTAGCTTTTATTACTTTATTTTTCTCAGTGTATATAGGGTTGATAGTATAAAGAAGTTGCTTGTATTAATTTAATCTTATGTATAATACGTATTGAAATAACAACTCTAAAGTCTCATAACATTTGCACATTTTATATTTTATTATTGTGTTTAGCGAAAAGAAATACATTTCATATAGGGTCTCAAAATCTTACATAATATAGCAAAATTGTTTCAACTTTTGAGTACGAAATGACATTATTTTTCTCAGTGTAAATGATACAAATAATTGAGATATTTTTTATATATATTTTTCTAATTCTAATAAATCCTGTAAAACATATTATAATTTAATATTCAATACCACAGGACTGTAAAGAGATCTCTTTCAAGCTATTCAAGTCTGCATTTTCGATCTTGGCAATAGGCGCAACAGATCAAATTAAGCTAAACGCAAAATCCTTGCTAGAAGAACTAGTAATTATTGAAGAGATGGAAGACCTGAAAGAACTATACTCGAAGCATGTAAGGAGCGTATTGTATGACATAAAAAGTTCTTGCGGGGCTTGGATTGCTCACCACTCTGACTTCAAAGTTTTTCAAGCATGCCTCTCAGAAGCTTGGTGCACAGTTGTTTCTAATACTGATTTAATTTTGCCGGTATTTGAAGAAACTACAAATAATACAGCAGATCCTGAAGTAAGACTGAAGCAGTATATTCTGCTATCTGAATACTTGATGAATAGTGCAGTAACATTTAATGGTAAACCTGTAGAACAAGTGACAGAATTTATCAATTTGATTTTGGAAAAGGTAATCTCTCAAGGCCTGATTTGGTCGGCTGGTCGTGCAGCCGAGGCCACAAGAACAGCTTCCGTTTGTTGTCTTTGCGCGCTGTTGGAAAAAATTTTGTGCACTTCTGAAACAGAGAAAGACGTAAAAGATCAAGATTTGTCTTTAGTGATCAACGATTATACCGCTTTCTTCGAAAAAACTGCACCAGTCCTTGTTACTCTCATGGATGATAATGCCTTAAAAACGAGATTTTATAGTTTAAAGGCTATTTGTCTGGTAGTGATTATTGGGAAAAAGGTAAAATGTGTGACTGCTGAACATATTCATAGGATCTATCCAGTATTACTCAAAAGATTAGATGATGGGAGTGATACTGTAAGATGTGGTGCCATTGAGGCATTGCAAGAAATTTGGAAAGAACTTCCAGCAAGTTATGATCTGGACTTCTATACCACTCACATAGATATGGTTTACACGACAACGATTATTCATTTGGATGATCCAGAAACAACATTTCAGGAACTTATGCTAGGTGCTTATTTGACACTTTTATGAAAACAATTTTTATATCACCAATTTGTGGTCATTATTTTTAATGATAAAGAGCATACATTATGTATTGCAAATATAAAAGTAAAATATACTTAAATATTTCTTCCAAACTAATGATTACATGGAATAATTGGCAAAATATACCGAAGATAGTTGAGCTGTTTTTAAATTGAAATTTATTGATGGGTCAATAATTATAACATAGTTCATTTTAAATGCTTAATTTTATTGTTGTTGTCTGTTAATCTAAATTTAAATGAATGTAACTATACTATCATTCAATAGACTAAATCATGTTTTTCTAATCAATGTACAATATATGGATTATATTCCTTAAGTGTTCAATTATAATTATTCCTCAATTAGTTGTAGTTATATTAAGTTTAATAGAAATTATATATTAGTTTTAATATTAATGTACCAATTAATTTAATTTTAGATGCAATGAGAAATCTCGGAAAGGTACATCCTGGATTGTTGATGCAAAAAATAGAAAAATGCCGTTATAATTTTAGAAATCAAAAAGGTTTAGACTGTCTTTTGGAATGTGTTAAAGAATACTCGCAACAAAAATAAAGAATTTATTTAGAACACAAAACAAAAACAAACGAAGGAAACAATTTAACACAATATTATATAACCCATTTAAAAGAAAAATAACAATTATAAAACACGCAATATATTTAAATAACAACAACAATAATAATAATAATAATAATAATAAACATTAGTGAAATAAACATTTTAATGCATCTTGTATTAACTTATTTATATTTAAAATGTAATACGAAATTGTAAATTTAAAGTATATCGTTAATCCTATCTCATAGTCTTCTGTATTTGGAGCACGGTGTAAAAAGTTCCTTAATTTTTTGCTTTGTATTGGAAAATATCATTGATTTTCTTTTATTGGTCACAAGTCATTCGCGTTAAATTACCGTGGTGAGTGAACCAATATTAGGTTTTACATTTAAGCATGTGAATTCTTTGTTAAAATAATTTTTACATTCTTTAATATAAAATACTTTGCTAAAGTTTTTTTTAACATTAATATACATATATATGTAATATTCATAATATTTATTTATATTCTCAATAAATGGGAAATTATTAAAAATTATATATGACATTGATTAAAAAGTATTAATACACGTTTGTGCATTTGAATAATTTTTAATAATTTCTCATTTACTGGGTGGGTTATATTATTTTTGTTTATATTTCCAAACATTATTTAAAAAAATAATAAATAATGTTTTTTATATAGTTTCTTTTTTCTTTGTGTCATATTTTACAACTTATCATAATTATATATTGCTTGAGTTAATCAATTAATAAAATAATTATATTTTCAATGAATAGGTATAAAAGTAACAAAAACATTGACATGAAAAATTACAAATTCATTTTAAAAATAAGTGTCGATTAAGGTGATATGTCTCGTTGGCCAATTCAAAATGAGGATAACCTCAAAAATAATACATATCTTTAAATGTACTGTAAAATAAAAATTCATTTAAGAAAAACACAACGTACGTTCACAGTTATACAAGTTTAGAATGTTCTAAATTACTTCTTACGTATTGCAACAATTCTCAGAGTGCTATCTTTTGGAAATAGATTTGAAACAAATATCTAAATAGTTGATGAAACCATTTTGCAAAAGTTAGCTCTCGGAAAAAATTTGCAATACGTAAAAAGTAATTTAAAACATTCTAAACTTGTTTAACTGTGGACGTACGTTACGTTTTCCTTAAATGAAGTTTTATTTTACAATATATTTAAAAATATGTATTATTTTTGAGGTTATCCTCACTTTAAGTTGGCCAACAAGTCCCTTAACATTAAAACAAATAACAATACGATTTGATAAAAATATCTTAACTTAATTAAATCTACATTGTAATGGTTTTTCTACGACTAAAAATAAAATCATGCAGACACAATTATTTTAATCTTCTTAATTAATTGGTTGGAACCAATTAACGTTTCAGCAAATTAAATGTCTGATAAGTCCGTACTAATCCACTTTAAACAGATTATTTTTTTCATTGTTTTAAATGATATACTCATTTCGTATCTTAAATGAAATAAACCAAGTGCATTTAACTCAAAATTGTATTTAAGAGTACATGGCCATTTCATATTTTTACTTTAAATTTTAACATTTTCTATAACTTGTAAAAACATTAATAATAATTTATACTTTTTTTTTTATTTCCATTATGCCTGATTTGTAGGACAGCAGAATTTCAATAATTAAAGCTTATCTTTTTAATTATTATTTCATAGATTTCAAACTCAAATCACACCCAGATGTGTCTAATTAGGATACATACTTGATTATGGTCATCTTTGCATTTTCCTATATACATCTATATATAATCTCATTGGGAAAACCTGACCGGTACCTGGTATGGTAGCATGGATGCCAGATTTTTAAGGCGATATTTCAGTAAAACTTAAATTTTTACTCCTGTAGATTCGTTTTTTACTGGGTTGTTATAGAAGTTTTCAATTGAATACTTATCTATCTTGAAACTGAATATAAACATACAGTAGTCAAGCTTCAATATCTGCCCCCCCCCCCCCCCCCACCTCAACCTGTCTTGCTTCATAACCTGTCCACTGCCATATTGTTAGATAGCTCAAATTATGGCACTTTGGGTGCTGCATATTGGTTATACAATTCACATTTAATCATTTTCAAAATTTATTTTCAATTTTTTCTTTACTTTCGTTTGATTTTAAAAAAAATTATACTTACATATATATACACTCAGTAAAAAAAATTAATTAAAACAATATGAAATTTATTTAGTATGATCAAGTATCTATTGTAAAGTAATTTAACTTTTACCGTTTTTTCGGACACATCAAATGCGACGGCTAATGCCAAAACACTTTCACCTTTCTCTATTCGATATAAAACTTCACATTTTTCATTGAATTTAAGAAATGTCGATGCTTTTTTGAAACTCATTGTGTTAGTTTAAATAATATTTGAGGTTATGTTGAACATTAAGCACGACTGAGTACGATACGCTATGCACCTCCTGACATGACTCTGATTGGTTCATGTTCTATTTTCGTCTAGCGAGACAGGTTGTGAAGCTTTTAGTCCCGTTAGTGGACAATAATTTTTATTTACTTTTTTTTATTTTCTTTATTTTATTATTATATAAATATTTTATTTTTATAATATATAACAAAAATATTAAAATTTAAAAATGTTTATATTTTATATAAACAATAATTTATAAATTTATAAAAAATAAAAAAAAATAAAGCGCACACACAATTAAACATAATTAATATTATACAATTATCCAGTAGTACTGGTTTTACATTTACTGATTGGTATGCATATTAAATATTGATGGGTGAATACCCATCAAATGACGCTTTGGTTAGTTTAGCAGAAACAGCTGAGGTCCCACATCAGTAACAGCTATTTACGCCTGCTTTGGTTTGCCAAGCTGTTACTTCTTGGGTGCTTAGCAGAGAACGCTACTTTTTTCTCTCCGTGTATATATACTTAATACAACAGCCAGTAAACAAGATATTAAAAATTATTGAACTATAAAAATTTGTATTAAAACTTTCTAATCAATATCATAATTCTACAATTCTTAATATTTTATTGTTGAAAACGTTTAAAGTGTATCATATTCCTAAATTGTTCTACAAATTTCAATAAGTTTCAATAAAGATTTGTGTACTTGAAAATTTTGTAATAATTTCTCGTCTACTGAGATATATTTTTACTTACCCAGTAAATGAAAAATTATTAAAAATTATTCAAATGCACAAATCTTTATTGAAACTTATTAAAATTTATAAAAAATTTTATAAATATAATACATTTTAAAGTTTCAAAAATAAATTATTAAGAATTTTAGAAATATGACATTGATTAAAAAGTTTTAATACACGTTCGTGCATTTGAACGATTTTTAATAATTTCTCATTTACTGGGTAATAAAACAATAATAAAATTGTCACTTTTGTTATTTTCTTATTTAATACTAAACGAATATAAATTTAATATTTTCATATTAGCATATTAAGACCTTGAATAAATTCTCGCTTTTTTTTACAAAATAGAAACTTTATTTAAAATATAAAGAACAAAAACATTTTATTAAAATATTGCCCATCACTAGAGACTACTTTCTCCCATCTTTCTGGCAGTACATGAATCCCGCGTCGGAAAAACGACATGTCTTTTGAGGCTATCCAAGAATCGATCCATTTTTCAGCTTCTTCGTAAGAATGAAAGCGCTGATCAGCTAGGCCATGTGCCATCTAACTGAATAGATGGAAATCGGAAGGGGCTATGTCAGGTGAATACGGCGGGAAGGATAGAATTTCCCATTTAAGCGTTTCCAGGTACGTTTTCACTGGTTTTGCAATATGAGGCCGAGCGTTGTCATGTAACAAAATCACTTTGTCGTGTCCCTGCGCGTATCGTGGCCGTTTTTCTTTTCGGGCTCGACTTAGACGCATC
>JABFPN010005177.1:0-13635 GCA_022817305.1 Leptoteleia sp. ZL-2020 | reverse complement strand
GCCACATACGTCATATAGTCAAATACATTGGCTTTGATGGAGTAACTAGTTTCTAAAGGCCATCAAACAACAACAAAAAATAAATATTAATTTTCAATATTCTTTCAATTGCTTAACATCAACAATATTTCGAATTAAAAACTACGATTTTTGAATATTGTAGTTCTGAATCGGTTCACTGGCGCGCTACTAGTAATCAGATAAAAATCACGAAAAGGGAACTTTAACGGTTCCTTTAAAAGGCTTTGTGTCAGCCCCCTGGGCGGAATGAAGTTCTGTCCTTTTCTCCCCCGAAGCATGATAATGATCAGAACAAGTGAGAAACTTCATTCCGCCTGAAGCTGAATGCTACTCGAAAACGCCACTAATGTTCTTTTAAAATTCCCTATATAATTTTATCTAGCTTTGAGTGCCTATATTTTGAACGTAACTTGAAAATGTAATTTTGAACGTAACCTGAAGGTGCCGTAATATGAGAAGAACCTAACTTTGTTTAATGCTTATTAAAATATGTTGTATGTACATTTCTTTAAAATAGTTTTATATTTTTTTCATAATTAAAAATGACTGAAAAAGAAAATGAAATAAAACCTTACGAGTGGATGGTATGTGCTGTCATTATTTGTTTAAAGTCCTTATATCTAATTTTAACTGTTGTTATTCTTAAGTAAATAATTTTATTTTATAGTGCACACTATAAATCGTTTCTTTTAATTTAAATAGTTTCTGTTAATCAATTGTAAGTTTTACTTCGTATCAATATAAATTTTAGATTTTATTCATTTTTATGTTTTTTATATATTTTATATTGAAATTCAATGTCTAAATTCATTAAATATTTCTGTGTGTAGAAAATAACATTCTACTTATAATGAACTCTAAAAATTTCATTTTTACCATGTTTTGATTAAAAAAAATGTTTGTTGAAATAATCAAATAATGTTAGAGTAGTTAATCAAAGACTAATGCTATTTGTAATACAAGTTTTAATTTAGAATATTGGAACATACAAACCTATGAAAATAATTCTCTTCGAATAAAGTCTTTTATTTTTATACTAATTTTTGCTTTATTTGTAGATAAGAACATGCGAAGAATATGAAGATGAATATAAGAATTGCAAAAGCTTCAAAGATAGATTTCATCAATATTTTGTTTTTGGGGAAATGAAAGATTGTAATCCTTGGAAACAGGATCTTCAAAATTGTTTAACATGGAAGGAAACAAGAAATGAAGAAGCTTATGTAATACATTTTTTATTTCATATGAATATTTTAGTTCTTTATAAAATTATTAACACAACAATTTCTAGTTTATATACAAGTATATATATTTTTAATATATCTCCACATATTCATGTATATAATAATATATAGACCTCAATTAAAAGTAACTTGACAACAAAAAGAATTAGAGAGGGGTATAAATTTTAAATTTATTTTTTAATAATTTTTATATATTAATAATAAAAATTAAGTATCGTTACGAATACATAGCTAAATTATCATTAAATTCATTTTAGAATGAAATAATTGCAAGTGAAAAAATACGTAGAGAGGAAAGATTAACTCCTCATATTAAAAACAATGTGTGGACCAGAAGAGATAAACCGCCTGAAAATTGGGATGCACCATTACCTGAATGGATGCAAGAGAAATTGAAAAACACATATTTAAGTCTAAAAAGCCAAGAAATGCAAAAATTACCAAGCCAAACAAATTCTTGTAATATATTATGACAATAATTTTAATTTATAGTTATATACTTGTTATATAGATAATAAAAAAATTGAAAAATATGACAGTTAACTCTTCATTGGTATTGCTTGCCATTTTTACACGTTTAGTATTCTGTTACAGTTTCCCTCGCACGTTTTAACATAGCCTGTAATTCCATTGCTGCCATTTAGTTATCTAGCGGCATAAAATAATCTACCCAAAAAACAATTCCATTGTATGGGTTACATCAAGATTACACAGAATCATCATTATTATCCCAAAGAATATTAAACCTCTTAATAAGTGAGAAAGCACGCAAGTTCGTCTTCATATCTCTAACTATGGAAATGTGGCGGCATTGCAAGAAAAGGTTCTGTTATGAGTTGGTATAACAGTGAAATGGGGATGGTCTACCAATTTCTAAGTAACGAATGTTATTTATTATAACAATTTAAAAATCAAATTTGTAGTGAAAATGTTTAAAATAATATTAAAATTATAAGGAGAAAAGTAAAAGTTTCAAACTGATATTTATTAACTTGGACAATGAAAACTTTAAAATAAAAAAAATTTGAGGGCAATGCTCATAGGAATACCAACAAAGGATTAAAAATACATATTTATTTTTCAAAATGTGACATATTAAAAATGTGCATTTTACAATTTAATTCAATTATATTCTCTTATATTAAATTCATGGTGACATATCAATAATTCATTGTTATTATCACAATTATCCTGTGTGAACCACCTTTGACCAGTCTTGAAATTAAAGCAGCATATTACCTGAAATAATACTAATAACAATTGTTTGTATGTAACTGCGTCTTTAAAAAAAAAATAGAAAATATCTAAAAAAATGTCGATTGTAAATTGTAATTCTGATACTTTTTTGTTTTATATTAATATTATATTTGTTACTATTTTTAGGAATTTCTTCTTATTTCGATTTGTATAAATTATTAACAATGTATAAGTAACGGTCTTGATGTGTTATCCAATATCATGCAAAATTGTAAAAAATTTTAAATTAATAATTCCCAGATCAGTGTAAAGGTTTATTTTGAAGCTTGCCAAGTTGAATATTGCAGGAAGCTTTAATAGTTAGGAAAAATGGACCTTCCTGTCCAGGATTAAATGTAGATGGAATTATGTTATATGTACCAGCAGGTACATTTTCCAATTCCAAATAAACAAATCCAGACCTGAAAAAATTTAGAATTAATGTGTATCATAATATATTATTAATATAATATGAAAATCATTTAGAAATATAAACTTTTATTTAAATAATATTAATCGGTTACAATCAAATTATATACCTATACGGCCCAGAAGTAATAGATTTAAAAGCCAAAGGACTTTCTGGGTCATTGAGGATAACAGTTAATATTTCAAATCCAATTTGATATTCCTTTGGTCCTTTTAGAATTATTAATAGATAATTATTATTGTTTGAATTTTGTAATATCAATTGATAGATTGGATTATTATTATAAGTAGCAGGATGATTTCCACAGCCACCAGCAGTAATTCCTTCCCATTGTCCTGTGACCTATAAAAATATATATTTTAGATTATTAAATCTACCGCACGTTATCCGGTAATGCCTTATTGAAATTTTATGTTGTTGCATCACCTAGTGACGTGCTGGGTGTTAGCCAGTTTTTTCCACATACAAATAAGAAAATTACCTCTTTCACATATTGATATGGCTCTACCATTTTGCGAAATGAAAATGGACAAGTTCCGTATATCCGAAGTGTATAATAAATGGTGTTTGTTTTTTCATACTGAGAAATAACTAAAGTAAACTTTCGTGAACCTTCAGGCGTCAATTTTATTTTGCATAAGTAATGTGGACTGTTGATTCGTACACCATCAATGTATGGTGGTGGATCATCTAATAATATAGCAATTTTAAAAACTTATTAAATTTATTTTAAATTATGGAAAGTCTAAACCTCATATCGTATTGTAAATTATTTACTTACGAGGATAATAAACTCTTTTCCCATCATTTTTGTAAACCAACACAGTTATGTACTCTTGATTTTGACGAAAATCAGCTATGTCTGTAATGTGCCGCGTTAAGAGAATCCAAATAACTCCTGAAACTTCTGGTTGAGCTTCTAGAGAAAATTGGGGATTGTCACCAATATTATAAGCATCCTTAATCGGGCCCATTCCAGCTTTCCACATTCTGTGTGAGTAATTAAAATAATAGAAATAATTCCTCTTTAATTTTTTAAATATATATGGTATTAAATTTGTCATAAAATTTAAATATCTCGTTGTTTACTTACTGATGAATACATGTTGTGTAACTAAAAAGTTTTGGATTCCAATTAAAGTAAAAAACATCGAAAAAGTGACATATACTATCCAAATCAATCCAAAAAATGCCGTTATCAAAATGAGAAGCCGAATCTGGATCATAATTTAAAGCTTCTTGTAATTCTTTAGTCCAATGCTTTCTATCAAGTTCTGAATAATTTCCACGCCATCTTAAGTGTGACCAAGGATTTTTTAATTTTAGAAGCCTATCACCCTATATATATTTAAATTATTATTAATTGTATGTATTAGAATATTTTTCTTACAGTGAACTTTTAGCTAGTTGTTCATAGTTATTTAGATTACTTTATATTTCCTACTTTATCCCTTCTTCTAAAGCAATTTACCTCCACTATTATAGATGTAATTTAGTAAAATTATAAACCATAATTTTCTTTGAAGTTGTAACCCAGAAAATACTATGAAACGCTATATTTTCCTTTATTGAATTTGAAAAGACTCAGCAATGTGCATTAATAGGTAAAAATATCCAAAAATTTACTGTATTTTTATAAAATATTAAATGAATAAATCAGTATATAATATTTGAATAATCAATGTATAATAATTTAATAATTTGTATTAATCACACAAAAATAACCCTTTTTTTATTTGTTACTAACATTAATTTTTCTAGCATCCAAAACTGCGTAAGCATGTGTAGATACTAATCCAGTTCTGTCTGCATCAGCATCCGACAAATCTCCAGTAGCTACAGTTACTAAAAGATCTCCTTTGTGCAAACGCGTTAATAATGTTTCAAATAATCCATCTTTATTAAAATCTGGTTCATTTAATCTGATAGCCCATCTTTCTGGTATCCAACCAGTTAACGCATGTAAATCAATGTTCTGTGAAAATATTATATAATATTATTTAAAAGTAATATATACAAGAAGCAGTGCAATGGACTCGTTCTTTTGGAGGAGTTGAGAATGAATTAAAGATAATTTTTTATTAAATTTAAAGATGCTTTAAAGATGAGATAATTTTAAAAAGAAAAACAAATATTCTATATTATAATAAATAAATGACATTGTAACAATTATAATATATTAAATGAAAATAAACTTACACTATTTGAACCAGGAAAATCGTATCCTCCCATAACTTTCATGTAAGCTTTTTCTAGTAACGATATCCAAAGTTCACCTCGATTGCTTGAATATGAACAAAGCAATTGGTTGTTACGGCTTACAGGTAAATAATCATCAATAATTACTTTTCGCGGTACACCATTTATGTGCAATTTAATCATATATTTTCCTGTTAAAAAAATTCTATATATTAGATCATTCTATATATGCAGTTAGTATTATTAAACTTTTATTAAATATGAAAAATATTAATTGCTTTACCAAAGGGATTATAAATTGGATCTTTGTTTCTATTTTTTGGATAAATAATTGAAGTTATAAGTCTTCTTCCAAATTTTTTTTCATATTGTGCACTTACTGCTAGCGAAGCAACAAAAGAACAATCTGATACAACCTAGAATATAAATAAAAATATGTAAATATTTTCCAATTGTTCCAATACCCGGAGAGAAAAGATTAAGAAAAATGACTAAGATTGTTAGTAAACTGGGCCTATACTTGTCCAAACTATCATTTTTATGCCAATGACTGAAAAAATGTGAAAGTCAACAATGAGAATATTGTTTACATTTGGTACAATTAAAGTCATTAGTAGTAGTCTAGGGATAAAGAAATAAACTGTCTAACGCGAAGGTTAAATGTTTGAACTTCGAATAAAAACATAATTTGTCTGATAAAAATGAATCAAATAAAAAAAGAAAATATTTTTTACATTCATTTATGAGATATTTGGAGAAAAATTCATTTTACTTGCATACAATTTACTATCTTAAGTTAGTAAAATTTCATCGTTAGCATTTATATGTTCACTAACAATGTTTAAATATTACAAGAATTTAAGTATATAAACCGTAGATTAATAAAAGCTAGTAATTTGTTTTAACAATTTTGCATTTTTTTCAATTTATTTTTCTCCGTGTATAAATTAGGCATTTTCATTGTTTTAAACCCAACCGTTTGTTTGATACTGTAATAATCAACATGGTCTCCCATAAGCATTTTGGGATTAGCGAATAATTCTTCTGGTCGAGCCCACCTAGCAAAATCAGGTTTTTGTTTTGGAGCCAATTCTAAAAATCCATCTTTGTCTGTGAAAGGAATTGCATACTGAAATTTTTCTGCTAGATCCACACTCATAAATGGTACAAATTCGTTATCATTAATATGAGAACTGTGAAGTAAAACTCTTTTTTCTTCTTCTGTATAACCACTACTCCCACTTACAACTTTTAAATGGGCACTACTACCTCTGTGAAGTTGTGGTTTTCCTGGCCGAACTATAATAATATAATAAAAATATATTATTTGATGACAAGAAAATGTAAGTTGGTAGTTTACTTAACAATTTTAATTTTATATCATATGATACATATATTATAGATAGATTACTTTCTATAGATTATATTATGAAAAAGATTTAACCTGGAGTTGATGGAACAGAAATAGAAGTTGTATTTTTTGTAGTTTCTGTCTTTGGAGAAAGATCTTCTACATCAGGTAAATTTGTTTCTGGGACTGATGGTAAATTTGGTATTGCTTCTAATTTTTTTGGTGATGTGATACCTTTAAGAGATTCCGCTCTTTCCAAAGCTTTTAATATAAGATTTGTAAGTTTGCTTTGCACTTCTTCGTCACTAGATTTCTATAAAAGTAAACTTTGAATAAATTAAAAATAAACTTTGAATATATTGTTCTAAATAATTATACTTACAACACTTAGTCCAAGTTCAACAGCATCAGTATATAATTTAATGGCAATATCTTTACATCCAGATTCATCAGCATCTAAAGCTTGACTAAATAAAAATCTACATCTTACTAACTCACTTTCATGAGGTTTTGTAGTTTCGTTTTCTTTTTGCTTCTTATCTGAAACTTAAAATTACAATAAAAATAATTAATTCCTCTTTATCAAGGCACTGTTTAATTCTAATACTGTAGCACACATTAAATCGAATCTTTTATCTTAAATAAGCATTTCGATAAAACAAACACAGATATATCCATAATATTAAATCTGGATTAAAATTGGTTAATATAAAATGTATAAAATTATAAGAACTTACTTATTTGTTGCAATTCATCTATCCTATTATTGTATTCAGCAAGTTTATTAACAAAATTGGCACTATCAAAGCGACTTAAAATTTTGACAGCTATGCCATAATAATATAAAGCTTGTTCGTATTGCTTATTTTGATCAAATTGTACCGCATGCTGAGCAGCACTAAGTGCATCTTCTAAATTCTGACCCATTGTTAAAAATTTATATCACACATTAACTGACATTCGAAACTTTTCAGCAATTTACATAAATTAAAAACAAATCTATTGTTATTTGAATGTTAAATAACTTCCATTCTCAATTTGAAATTTGATCATTCATCACTTTCATGACTAGAAATATATTAATGCTATTTGTAAATAAACATAACGACAGCTTTCTTTGCTTTTAAATTTGGATTAAGAGTGTCAAGAATGATCATGTATTCTCCAATAATACATTATTATAGTATATTGGGATATAATAACTACTTCTTTCTTTTTTCTTTTGGTTAGAGGTTTGAACTTTTGCGTGTTCAATTCGTTTACGTCATTGGCATTGAAATAAAGATCTTTAACCATATATATCTAGACACGATATGTTTGACTGCAAGCTGTTACTAAGCCCTGTACATACATTATATATGCGTAGAAAGAAAAGAGATACAATAATAAGTATTCAAAATGAAAACATACGTGAATTTAACACACGATTCCTTTAATACTGGAAATTGCATAATTTTTTACCAAATTTAAACAATTGATTTACTTGATAGCAGACAAAAAATTTGTCAGTTTTATGTAAATTTAATATTCCCGCGTATTGGCACGAAAACAGTATTCTGTCTGCATTCTACGCGAGTAATCATGTTCTTCTGTCCTTGTTAGATTTCATCACCTGAAACTGAATGTCACACAGAAACGGAAATTGTCATAATTATGAACACATTTAATATAAATAAGATGCTAATGATGTACTACTTATAAAAAATATAATTAATATTTTTAACCAGAGTCATTAACATAGGTTCTTTTATAAAATAAAGGTTTTTCTTAAAAAAAGCAGTCTTGTAAGATAAACAAAAATTTGTTTTGGTTTTAGGCCTTTTGAACATTCAACATTTTTAATATTCCTCGTAATGTTGTAACCAAATTAGAATCTGCAAAATGTTTTTTATAGTATAATTATTTCCTTCATCACAACAATAATCATCATCACTTACAATATTATTACGTCAATTCTTTTTTCTTTATAAATAAAGGATAAATGAAAAGAAAAATGTGAATCCCAGATGCTTAAAATAAACAAACCAAAGATATTGGGCCAAATTTAAGTGAAATTAGTATACTTTTATAATCTGAAACACACAAAATGTGTTTATTTATTTCGTGAATTAATACTGATTTAATAAATAATATAACACAATTTTATACATACCAAGAAGTACAAAATATCGTCCTAAATATCAGTACTTAATATCGAGTAACTAATTTTTTTCTGTTAACTGGTACTTACATTATTCTGCATGATTTTGGTACTTTAACCTTCAAAAGGTCAACCAGAGAAACTTCCACCCTGGTATTTTTTTTATATTTGGTACAATTTTGTATTCGGAAGAAAACTTCACACGTTTAAAGGAAAAAATTAGATTATAAATTTGAGACTTAACTTAATCTTAAGAGCGTGTCAAAGTAATATATCCACGGAATTAGTGTATTTTCAATTTATCACAATATTATAGTATATTTTTGGATTTAACGAGAAGAGCACCCTGCAAAATTAATGGGAGAACGTATACATGTGCAAGAAGTGATATTTAACACAAACGTATTTGTAAACAATGCGAAGCAGAGCATATACGGTAGAGTTTTCTACGCGCAGATTCTCATTGTTTACGAATATGTTTGTGTTAAACATCACCTTTTATAAACGAATACATTCTCCCATTGATTATCCAGGGTGCTCTTCTCATCAAATCAAAAAATATAGTATAATATTGTTATAAATTAAAAAGACACTAATTCCGTGGATATAGCACTTTGACATCCTCTTAAGAAACTGTTATTATTTCAGTTCTTAATATTTGTAACAGGTAGAAAAAATCGCGTTTTAAAAGATTAAAATTACAAAGTAAACTCAAAACGATACTTTCGTTTGTTGATGAAATGATTCAATAAACTATACACCATAATTCTTTGTAATTTATTTTATAAACAATTTTCAAAAATCTTATAAGCTATGAAATCTGATACAAAAATAAACTTATTATTTAAAATACATTACATAATTATTTAAATGATAATTTGAACTTATACCAAATTCTATATTATAATGGAGAATGGAAATATTATTATAATACATTAAACTTTTTAACTATTACATTTCCTTGTATAAATTTATATTATTAAACTGACTGAAAAAAGAGAAATGTATTTAAACCTTGTTTAATAAAAGTAAAATTAATAGAATGTGTTGTTCAAAGTATTAATATAGATATATTATTTGATTATATTTAAATTTATAAAAGAAAAGAAACATGAAATACTCATTTTTCTTCCTCAATCGAAATGTTTTTTCGAAATCCATTGAATTATAATCTAATATCCTTAATCTTATACAGTCCTTCATTGATTATAGATTCATATAAAAGTGTGGTAGAATGAACATCTGAATAAAACTGGACTTCTAAACTGTTTTTCATATTTCTCTGTAAATATAAAATGAAATCTAATTAATGGTGTTAAAAATTTTGTTACGGAGTTAATTTTAATTTTGTTTAGAACTTCTTATTAAATGTTTATAACTTCTTAATTAAATGGTTAAATGTGGGTTGGTTTAACACTGTGGGTTAATGTTTTAAATATGTGTTATGTAAATTATTCTAAATGTAAATAAAACGAAAACAAAAGAGTATCGTGAAAAATATCATAAAAGGAAAGAGGTTTGAAAAGCAAGGGTTCAAGAGAATCTTAACAATAACATCTCTTTAAAGACTCAATTTTTCAAACAAAAAAGCGTAAAAACTTTTGCAAAGAATTTAAAAAAAAAGCGTAGAAAACATTTGCTACTAATCAATCTTTTTTTCAACAGTATTATTAAATAAAGTGAATGTTACTCCCTTCGGGTGAGAAGATTATTATTAAATATGTAATATATTAAATCTTTTATATTACCTTAATTTTTGCAAATACTGTACGATTTTCAAAGAGGTCTTTAATTTTTTCTCCAACCACTATTAATTTTTCTTTTGATTCAGTTTCACAAACAATATTCCAAATTTGACATTTAATACCCAAAACTGGTACTTTCAACCAGCTTTCATCTAACTGTCGCAATCTGAAAAATAATAAAATATTCAATATAATAAACAAAATAATTATTATTTATACGTTAATTAATGTATAAATTAAAATTCTTAATCATTAATAGATTATTGAATAATGACGAAGAGATATTTACGTATTAATATTTTGAATGCATTCATTTCCAAAATCAACGTATCTAACAAGAATTGAGTTTTCATTATCTTCCTTTTCTGGTAAAATATCAGTTATTAAACCTCTATACCATAATCCATCCTCAAACAACGCGCAGCATGGCATGCCTGTAATGATATTTACTATTTTAATATTTATTGTACTAGAATGAATATTGCATGCCCTACAGGCTTGTTGCTTTTAAAATAATAGAATAAACGTTGTGTACCCTATGGGCACGTTGCTTTTAAATTTTGTTTCATAAGCACAATAAATTCTTTCATTTATTAACATTTTTTGTTTGAATGGCAAATAGCAATATCTATTTTATATTCTGAACACACCTTGTTCGACAATTTCTAAAACAGGTTGATAAACGGTGATTTGTTGAATTTCTTCCATCATAGATTCATAATTCTGATACCACTGATTAATTACCTGTAAATTAATTATACTATGTACTATACAAATTTTGTCTCAGTTATATAACCAATATTTGTTATTAATATAATTATAGAATTATAGACTCGTATAATTTTGATACCGAGTTAAAAAACAAGGGAGAGCTTACCATGGAGTGATTATTTTCCTTTAAGTGCATCCAGAAAGAAGTAGTTGAAATGAAACTTGAAATTTCTAATTCTAATATATCTGTCTGTATATCTTCATCAAAATCAAATTTAATATAGGGAAATATTATATATTGTTCATCAGTTTCGCTACTTGAACTTTCATTAGACAAAGAGTTATCAAAATAATCATCACTTAAAGTAACATCATTGTTAGTTTGAGATGAAATTGACATATCTTTTATTTCTTCTATAATAACATCATCATCATCATCAGTATCATTGTCATCAGTATCAAATATATTATAAATGCTATCAAAGGAATGACTATTTGTGATTTCATGCGATAAAAGTGCATAGTCTCTATCATATACAGTAGAACTTTTTAATTTTACTTTTAGATCTTCGGATACATATTTTAAAAACTCCTTCTCCTGATCTTCTAATGTTATTGACACCTGTTAATAATTAATTATAAATAATTACATTATTGTTACATTAAGACCGATATTTTTTTATTTTTGTCTATAATTACTTTTATCAAATAAGGAATCAAGGAATCAAGACTGGACACATAACTTGTTTATTAATCCAAGTATTGCATTATTTAATGTAATCTAATCAAATTCTTTATTATGCGTTATTTTCATACTGTATATTTAAAATACTGCAAATAACATTATAAATGATGAAGAATTTTATTACAACTCATAATTATTTTAAATTAGAATTTCTATTCAATCAAATCGAATTCCACTGAATAAAAATTAGACGTTTTTATTTTTAAATGCTAATTTTCTATTTAATAAATAAAATAATAATAAAAAATTACAATAACATTTTTTGTACTTACTCTTAATAAATCCTCTAATCTGTTTAACACAGTTATAGTGCACCTTTTTTCCACCAAAGCAAGATGAATTTTATCTAAGTCTTTAGTAGTCCACGTTTTATTATTCTAGAATATTTAAGTAATTAAAAAATTATGTATATATATATTCAACTTTCCCATATCCAACATTCCCATATTTTAACAGTTTATCTGTCTACTTCAAGTCCTACTCTTGTGTTTAATATTTCCCCTCAAGCCGCTAAATTTCCCTTCTACTGGTGCATTATTTAAAATAAACAAGGCACGTTCGCGGCATGAAGGAGGATGCATACCCCGACTGCGATTAACTAATAGATCTAAACTATTTTTTGGATCAGATAGATATGGAAGAGTTGTCTTTGTATGAAATATTGAATTAAAGCATAAAGTATTTTTTATTTTTTACCGTTACTAATCCTTCAATTTCACATTTAATACATTGAATTGGTATATTCGTCATGACAATGCGTTTCTTCATTGTATCAGTTGAACAGTCTTCAATATTGCCATAATCTACAAACTGAACCTGGAACCATTTAATTTATCTTAAATATATTGTGGGATATTTTACAGTTTATTTAATATACTACTCATTATATTGTGAAAATAATTTGTTAACAATGAGAAATAAGCTCAATTATAAAAAACTAATGAACATTAACGAAAGATGCACAAATATTGCAAATAGGTATATATAATGCAATTGCATTAAATAATTGCTTAAAAAGTGTTAAAACGAGGCTTTGTTTAAAAAAATTATATAAGCAAAAATGCTGCATTAAGTATCTAGGAAGTCTATTGTAAAAGAATGTAAATGTGACATATTTTTAAATAATTATAGAATATTAAGAGGTATAACAATTAAATTAAAATAATTTTTGTAATAAATAATTAAACTTGCAATAATACAAGAATTAAATGATGAAAAAGGTATTGATGGATAGAGATTCTTTTCTATTGCCATTGGAACTATCATTTGTTGCTATTTATTATCTACGCGAAAAGTATTATTTTAAACACATTTTACATAATCGCAGTTTCACTGCATAAAACATTGTTAATTGCTTAATTATGTAATTAAGAATTAAAGTTTAATCATATTTATACCTTGTAAAAATTATCAGTAAGTTTCTTTAAAACTTTACCGCGATACCACATGTCATCTTGAGTAAACTTAACAACGCAAATTTCTCCCTCGCGCCATTTTTTATCAATCGATTCTTCAAAAGCATTTTCATAATGTTTGTTTAAATTCTTCTTGATATAATTTAGAGCTCTGCTTCCTAAAATTAATAAATTTAAATAAAAATTAATATCAGATTTATTGTTAAAAATATCGTATAATTATTTGTTGCATTTGTTATTAAATTAATGAATAAAGTGTAAAGAGTTTAAAATAGTACATTGTGTATCTAGTGTGTCATGGGATCTATTGCATACGAGTGTAATGGCTGCACGAGCGAAGCGAGTGCAGCTAATACACGAGTTTGCAAGTCCCCATGACACACGTGGTGCACATAGTA
>JABFPN010005176.1:0-13637 GCA_022817305.1 Leptoteleia sp. ZL-2020 | reverse complement strand
CTTTTAAAATCATAAAATAAAAACATTTGATCTAAAAATAACATAACTGAATGTATATAATACCTATATTTAAAGAGTGTCGATGTAAACTTGTTTTTTATAAAAGAGGGAATGATCACTACGTGAAAATAACAGTTTGGATTCTCAGTGTGAATCCGACGAACTAGCATAAAGTGTATGCAGCAACGAAGACAATTGAGGTTATGACCACACGCAAATACAAAACAAAAGATGCGCGGAATGATCGCGGAATCAACTATAGTATTCAGTTGTAAGAACTAAAATTCTCTAGTATTCACGAAAAATAACCATAGATCTTAGTTAATCAAACTACTTTGTCATTTAAGTATTGACAACTAGAACTCTGGTTATATTAACGCAATTCCTGGTTGTTACAACCGCTGAAACTTTAACTATATCATGTTTAGTAATAATAACTATGGCTGTTTTCTCTCAGTGTACCATTAATTATTAAGAAATAAATAGTTCGTTCTTTTTTTTTTATCGAGAAACGATTTCTCAATTTTGTTGTTTATGTCAAGTCCGTTCGTATTTATCAGTGATAAGGATAATAAAAGATAAGTTATTATTAAATGCTTTGTACATTTCACATTTTTCTGCTTTTAATCTCTATTTAGACACTATCCAACCAACTTCGTAATATGAGATTTTTACAATTTTGAAAGTAATTTTAAAAGTTGACACAATATGACACAAGTTGTTATTATACGTGGAAAATTATTATACTGAAAATTTATTTCATTATATAGTGACAAATTTTTTCAGTTTATATAAAAATTGACATACATTTTGCAATCTAGCTATGTTTTAACTAGAATATACGCGAATCAAATTAGACATTTTATTAATTCATGTAAGTCTACGTTATGGATTCCGTTTAAATACTTGTCTATGAGGAGAAAAAAGTATTTAAACAACGATCATTTTTAAATCATCGTCGCGACAAATGTGACCCAAATATTTCGGTGCGAATCGTTCATGCGAATCGCACACGCGGAATGCGTGTGTACGGACAATTTTGCTTCGCAACGATATTGCGCGTAAAAGAAGCATTTAACTTTTTACGGCCAGGAATTTTGTTTGTTTATTCGTATTTTTTTCTTCTTCTTTTTTTTTCATGGTAATGCATCTAGTAAAACAAGCAGTAATAATGCAACGAATACGCCGATGTCGAAATGACGCGAACTTTGAGCTTTCGCCGGATTTACGCGTCCTCAGATTAAGGACTACTTTATTTGACGATGTTTAAAACTTTTAAGCAGTCTTTCATGGAATGCGCGTAAGGCGCAACGTTACACGCCTGGCCCGCCGTCTGCCAATAATTAATCCGCAAAAGATTGCCATTTTCAATCCGCGAGACATCCCTCTAATTGACGGGGGCGAATTAATTCATCATAATTTTAATCCCGATTTTTCATTCGGCAATTAAACAACGCGAGCCGCGAAATTGTACGGGTTAGGTCATTAATCAGATTTTGTTACGCGCGGTGTTTCGTATTTACGTTCAATGTAATTAGCAATTCATCGTTTCCAAGTGAAAAAAAAAAATAAATAAAAAAGAAAAGTGCGCGAGCTCCTTTTTTTTCCGAAGGCGTTTAGTTTTAATTTACCGTTCAACTGAATTAGCGTGAATTAATCAAGTGCCCCATTTTTCGCTTAGGCTTTTAGACAAAATAATCCGCAAATTACATTTCATTTATTATTACTCCATTAAGAAAAAAAAAAAAAGTTAACGTTCGTTGGAGTCGGCCGCGCGGCGATTTTATGATTATATGCTGAAAAGTTGTTAATTACGTGGGAATATAAGAAATTTGTAACGAGATATTGCTTGCTATTAATGCTGGAAACTGTAACGTTCATTTATCCATAAAATTTGATACGCAAATAGACCGAGTTTTTATGCTGATTAGTGCACTGAGACAGATTTATTGGTAGTCGTTGCTATATTTTTGTGATAGCTCGGGTTATATTTATAGTATTCCTTATAATATGTTATTTTAAAAATATTTTGGGAACAATGTATATTTATCGAAGAATAGTCACACACTTTACCATCACTTTAATCCTGCATAAGTGGCAGGGGTCTTAGTTTACTCATATCTTTGACTGGAAAAGCTTAGGCCACGCCCCTCTCACATTCACACTAGAGTTTGACGAAAACGAATGTTTTCCTAGATGGCAGATTAGAATGGTGGTAAAAGGAGTGACTTTTGACTAAGACCAGGAGTTCTATTCCATGATAAAGATATTTTTTTTCTAATAATTTTCTTACTAACTAACTTTTTTATGTCAACATTAACATGTAGTATAGTAATTTCATATGATGAAACTTTTCTCCATATTTAGATAAATACAAATGAAATATCTTTTACATGTTTTCACGTAATTATTGTTATTCTTTTTCCATAATTTTTCTCAACCACAAATTTGTGCCACTTATTGTTATCAATTGTTTATATATATCATTGTAAAAAGAAATTTTTGCTTGTCAAGAAAATTACATTCTTGCTCTTGACGTGAAGAACTGTTTAGTAAACCGTTGTCACTTTGTCGAAATCAATATGATTCAGCTGTTCTGAATATTAATTTGTGACATAACAATTCAAAATTTGGTCATCGAAATTATATATGTAAACTGGGAATGAAATATTCATATTCAAATGCCTATAATTGTAACGTTGTATGAATATTCTCAAGATATTATTAGGTTGCAGAAAATATGTCATCGATACAATGTCCAGAAATTAATCTCATTAACACCTTCGTATAAGTTCTGCATTTCTACAGTTTTAGATAACCAATGCATTAATATTAATCAACGTATTGCTTTTATAATGCTGTCATTCTTTAGTATTATAAATAACTATAATATGGTTAATTCAACCAGAAGGAACAAATTTTATATAGGTGACATATATGTCTCACATATATGGCATATATGTCGGCAAATGTATTCAGAAACATGCCCGCATATATGCCCGCATATATGTTGGCATATACGGCAATTTATATAAAAATTTTTTTCATGGGCACTTACAATGTAACGTAACCATTAAATTAATAGAAGTCGAATGTTATTTGCATATTTGTAACATCTGATAAAACTTCCAATATGTTGGAAATTGGTCACACTCACATGTAACGCATATTTGCATAATGACGGTCCTTCCAATCAAATGGCTCGACCAAAAATATATTAAATTGAAATTATTCTCGGCGCAAAACTGGACTGCTGTTCCCACAGTTTATGTAACTCAACAGAGTTCGCGAACTCGTAAATACGAGTTGATCGTTATCACAATGAACAACTGTTATAAACGATCTCACGCGCAAGAAAGACGCGTTCAACCGAAAACTACCAAAGCTTGCGTGAATTTTCCAAAATAACAACTGGAAAAGTTACACCGACTGCAGCGCACCGAACTCCATTAATTATGCAAATTTATCCCAGCCGAAGTTACAATTTTAACATCATTATTATGTTCCCTGTTACGATAATTAAATCTTCGAACTCAAATGAATTCTCAACGAACTCGAAGATTGATATTCCGTGTCGCAAAATATTATCATCATAATCGAATCAGTAAACTCGCCTCTTCTTCTTTCTTCCCTCTCATCCGAATAATGTAAAAGGATTCTGATTAATGCAACTGGGACTGTCCTTATAATAAAAGAATTTTTTCCCCCCTCATAAAAGCATTAAAATGTGAGCCACCAGACTCCACCTAATGGTCATCCTTTAAGAAATACAATTCGATAAAAAATTTTCGATCAAACTAAAAATATCGAGATTTATTTTTCGCAAGATTATACCAAAAAGCACGGTGTACTCACGTACCATAATTATCCCTTCAAAGTAACTCCATAACAACTCTCCACTTCTGGCCAAATTATCCCAATGCTGGCGCCGGAAATTTCACTTGTAAAAACAATAAGAAAGAAAGGAGGAAAAGAACTACAACAGCACGTTTAATTCACAAGCATTCACTGCCATCCGATCAAATCCGCCCGCTTGCCGCACTCTCAACGCCCGTTTGAAATTTATCGAACAATTCCGCGGTAATCAAGTTCTTGCTCGTCGTGTCTCGCACATCCGTTAATGACAGCCCCGCAATTCCCATCGCATTCACCTGAAAGAGCTCACATTTGAAGCCGCGTAACTTCGCCAATCCGTCCGCGTGACTTCACCAATCACGGTCACACGAGGCGCCCCGCGCACAATCCAGCCTCCTCGATTTGCCGAATAACACTACGAGGGCAGAGAAAGCGAGCGAGAGAGAGAGAGAGAGAGAGACAGAAGAGAAAAAAAGGGTAGGCGGAAGAGAGACGAGGAAACGGATACGTCGCCTCCGAAGGATTCTCGACGTTTTCCGGGTTGTTTAACGGACAAAACCGAGCCCTCCCTTCGGCACCTTTTTGCGATCTTTCTTTCGACCGATCAGCTCGAAATTATGCCGATCGTTAAATCATCGCATTTTTTCCCATCATGAGTCATTATATCGGACAAAACTTTACCGGACAATGCGTAACCGGAAATTCAATCTGCTCTGCGATACTGAAATAGATTGCTTCCGGTGGAGCAATTCTACTTATTCAATTAACAATCATCGTAAAATACCAAACAGTCCACATAATAATTTCGGAGATCTTATCTCCGGGACCAGTTCCAATGAGCGCGAACAACCGTCGCACTGCCGAGACGTGGGGTGACAATAAAGAAAACTCCGAATCCGAGCGCACTTCCGGTATAGAAACGGCGCGACACAGAACCCGCGTATCACATCGTCCAATGCGCGTGACTCCGCCGGGTGCGTTCGATCCCCGATTGGGTGGATCCTGGCGTGGCGAATCGGCTCCGCTAACGGCGCGCCGCGAACGTTAAACGCGTGCCGCGAGAATAATTAACTTGCGCCGCGCGTTGGCGTAACCATCTCAGGCTTGTGTCCTCGCCGCGGATGGCGCCGCGTCAGTGACGGCAGGCACACAACCGCGTTGTAGAATGGTCGGCGCGCGGGGCGAACTTTTTAACGATCGATCCGGCCGAAAAACCACCTGCCGGCGTGCCAACGGCGGTGCGTCGGGTGGCGCGCGGGCCTGGCGCGCGGGGCCGGACCCGGAAGTGGGGCCCGCGGTCGGCCGCGGCGCGCGCGCGCGCCTGTCCCCAAACCTTCTCGTAGCCCGGTTGATCGGAGGCCGATAGTGACGTCATCAGCCACGTCGCGCGGCCCTAAACATCGATCGGCCGTGCGTTGGCGCGGCGCGCCGCGCGGAGGACCGGTCTCGGTCCCCGGTGGGGGCAGGGGGATTGGACGATCGATTTGTTTGTTGACTGGTCCGCGTTAGGTCCAGCGAGAGCCACCCTACGTAAAGGCCGCGTGTCCTCCTGCGTCGTGTCGCGGCCCATCTCACGGCCGCGGCCGTTGCAACCGCCGGGCCGGTGCCGGGCCGGTGCCGGTCGAGCGCGCCCGCTCCCGACTGGGCCCCCCCGCTTCCTCAGCGCGCGATCCTCATCGTCCGCGTCGACGTGGCAAGGGTGCGTGTGCGGGTCGTAAAATATACCCCCGCGTTGCGGACGCCGACGCCGTACGGTCGCTTCTTAACACCGCGCGGGACAAAAGTAGAGAGGCCTCGTACCGTGCGCCGACCGAACTGACCCCAACTGGAAGTGACGCTACGGCGGACAACGCCAGGTGGGTTACGGGGGGGTGAGTTGGCGCGCACGCGTGGCAACGCGCGCGCAACGGCGAGCCGACGCGAGCGAGAAACCGAGAGCCGAGCGGACCACCCCCGCCGCCCCCACCCACCCCCTCTTGCGCGCGCGATGCGTTTTGTTGCCGCTGAGGGAAGAGAGAGCCGGATGAGTGATATCGAAGGGTGGGAGGGGCGCGGAACCGAGGGACAACCGGGAGAGTGACCTTTGGTTTTCGGCTCGAGGGGAGACCAGCCCCCCCCCCCCACTCCCCCCTCGCACGAATCGGACCACTTTTCACGGCGATCTTCGACTGGTCGGCCGACTTTTCCTGACTTTTCCCGCGCGCCTACAAGTGGGGTCCAAGGAGGGGGTTGGTTTGATGAATTTTCGGTGATCGTGCGATCGTGGGAATTTCGGTCAGTGGTGCCACGAAAACGATGCCCCGTGAACGTACCAGCGGCCGCATGATCGATCTCATTGTATGATGTGTAAAAATTTATGGCGTGTAGCGCGCGGCCGGAAGTGTGATTAAAAGCGGCCTGCCACGGACTCATAGCTGCCGGCTAACCTTTACGGTCGGCAAT
The DNA here is from genome assembly GCA_022817305.1 of Leptoteleia sp. ZL-2020. Classification (NCBI taxonomy): domain Eukaryota; kingdom Metazoa; phylum Arthropoda; class Insecta; order Hymenoptera; family Scelionidae; genus Leptoteleia; species Leptoteleia sp. ZL-2020. Next base: position 7,340 of record JABFPN010005176.1, on the reverse strand, counting down.
TAGATTGTTTATTACGATGATGCGGAATAATTGTACGAAACGTAAAAAAAAAAAAAAACGCATGTAGGGCAATAATTACGTTGGGTTTTAAATTGAAACTGCGTTTGGTCCGCGGTATGCGGGGGAATAAATGGCGCACAATCGGCCGGGGTATTAATTGTGATGCGATATGTATTCAATTGATGTTACTCGCTCAACTATTATATTTTAGTTTAACGTTTATCATTTGGTGCTTGGCATTACCATTTACTCATTTAATAAAATATCAACCGCGGATTATCGAGTTAATCTAGTACAATTACCCGGTTATCGATTTATCCGGTACGCCTAATCAAGAGTTCACTTGTTAGCAAATCGTATGACAGTGTAATGCATTAAAATATTGATATCATGATTTATTAGGAATCGGTAGGACGGCACTCGATAAATGAGCCGGCTTATTTTTCTGTTTTACTTCTTTTTTTTTGCTGAGCACTCGGGGAAAATTATTTGTCGTTGCTGTTGGATTTTGTGATAACCCAAACATAGTAAAAATGATACTTATTTGGTTCATACACGTTTTAACAATTTCATGTTTTTCCTTAATCCATATACGGTCCATATATGGCAATACTTGATTTCCTTATAAGGAAAATTTTAAATGCATTTATGGTCAAAAAAATTATATCAACTGTTGCTATATATCAACCATATATGGATTGAGGAAATATATGAATTTTTTATTTATTTTAATCATGGATATTCTTCAAGTAATACTTATATTTCTAAACAACGACCTTAGAGTGGTGGTAAAGTGGGCGACTAGGACTATGAGGTAAGGAGGTTCTATTCCTTGGTAATGTTTTTTTTTTATATTCGTTTCAAGTACTGTATCACATTACAAGGAAAGCTTAAAATGGAAATGTATCCGCGTTATTATAAAATATAGCAGCAACTACTAATAAATTTCTCTCAGTGTGGCAAACACATTGTTGTTGACTGTTTATACCATATCCTTTCACTGTGCCCGCTAATCTTGACGGAATATTTAATTAGAATGTAATTAACCGCAAATCTTGATTTGAACGTCGTTTTAATAATCACATCGTCATACAAATTCAAACGAGCCGTCATAATTAATACAGCAGTATGTTATAATGCACCTTAAGAACAATTACCCCAAAAAGCCACAACTTCAACTTAACTTAACTAGATTAGATGAAATATTTAATTAGTACATCGATCTGATTTTATGCCAAATGAATTAATTTAGAATTTGAACAAGTAACAGACGAATCGAACTAATCGTTTGGACAATAAATTCTAACTGTGACGCGAGGTTAAATTAAATGAAGTCTGCTTTAAGTGTCACTTCAGCCCTTTTGCACTTTTCCTTTGTACAACTTAACTTGCATTACTACAAATTATTTTGTTTTATTTTGCATGTGTATAAAATAATGAGCTCATTCAAATGTTGAAGTGAAGCAATGCTAAAATTTTCCTGGGTGTTGCAATTATTTTAATAGGCACGTGACAAATTTTGGTTGCAGTTAGTGTGTTGGAAACAATGGTCAGATATATCTATAATTCAGCGAAAATTAACCAGTTATCAAAGCTTAAAGTAACGCATATTATTCATATTGTAAGTTCCGACGTATAAAGTGCTTGATATTATTCAAACCACTTCAGTTCTACATTAATCATTTTTACACTGAAAAAATTATATGAGGTCTACTCTATTCTTAATGACTCGCAGATATGACTGCACTTATGACAGAATTTATTTATAATTATAATTAAAATTACTATATTTATAATATAATGTAATTAATAATTATATTAATTAATAAATTATATTATAAATGTACACATATCTGGGAATTATATAATTTTTCTCAATGTATTAATTGTTATATACAACCATTCAGAATTATGTTTAAACTAAACGAAACTTTAAGAAATTCTCAAAAATGTTTAAACTAAACGAAATATAAGGGCATCGAGGTACGAAATTCGGAGTTTAACTCGAATTCCATCTCTTGTATCATTCTTTTCAACCATTAACTTGCTTGAAATTGAATGCCATCTTCGAAATCAAGTTTAAGTTTACCAATTACGTTGATGAAACCGAAGTACTTTATTAGATGCTAATATCGCTTGTAAAATTAAATAATTTGATATTCAGTATTCAAATAATAAACAATTGGAATTCAGAATCGAGAATTTTTCATGTTAATTCTCTATGCGTGTGATGGAAACTGATATTTTCTAATTTCATCCCTTTTAATTCCATTCAGTTCAATTTATATGGATTTTCAATGGTTTGCTATATTAAATTTAAACAATAACGCGTTCACGATGCAAAATAAATAATTTTTTTCTTTGCAATACTGACGTTAACTGATTTCAATGTACTAACATTAACACATTATTATTGTTATTGTGATATTAATGTGTTAGATAAATTATTCTGCAGTATAGATAACTGTTGAACCATCACCTGCATTAAAGCTCATCAATTTATTTTATAATATAATTACAATTAGGTTATCGCCAAATCAGTTATTAATTAAATTTCAATATATACACAACGCCAAGCGTCGGAAAATTAGACAGGTCAGTTTATATTTGACGCGTATACAAGGGCTAAATAAATGTTATTCTTATATTAAACGAGATATGTAAACATAGAAACTACTGATACTAAAGCGTTTAACTTAAAAATCGATTATTTTCCGTTCATCTTTAGTTGGCTTGAAAAAAAGCCAAGTTTGCTTTTATAAGAAAGAGGGAAGCGAGTTGTATTAGGGGGAAGCTGGTCAAGGGACAGTCTATTAACGGGGATCCCATTTCCAAAAACGAGGAGGGCGTATATGGGTAATAAAGCATCTTTGCTTCAACAAAAAAATGCATTACATTTCACATCTGCTTCTAAATAAATGTTCTTTTGCAATAATTAAAAAAAAAAGAGAAATAAATGACGAATATTACCTATGAAAAAATTTTATATAGATGGCATATACATATATATATATACATATAGCATATATGCAGATGTTTTCAAAAACATGCCCGCATATATGCCGTATATATGGCAACCTATATAAATTCTTTTCATTTTAGCATTATATCTATTTGTAATTTTTTTCACTCATACCACGGAAATTTTCTCGACTCGTTAAGCAATATTTTTATTTGTAAAAAAAAACGAAGCTCTTATTTTTTTGTGAGTTTGCAAAAATTGTGGAAAATCGAAATACAGATATTTCGCGTAGCTTGTTAAGCTTAAAATTATTGGCATGTTTCGTAAATTATTTCCTAATGTATTTTGGTAGCTACATTGTGACGACCGAATATAAATATTCAGATTGAATAAAGACAATACTTTGTCAAGTGTTGACCCAACGCAATATTTTTTTCCAGTGCATTAATTTCAATTTTATTATATGACGTGGTGAACTGAATGATATTGTTTATCAAATTTATGTCGCATAAGTCGATTCGCAGCTTATAAATATTAATATAAGTATTATAGTATTGTTGAAATTTATAAAATTTATCGAAACAGTTTTTGATAATAATCTTTTGTTTATGATTTCTGCGAAGATTTTATAAATTAGTAAATAAAATAAGAATAAAAAAAATGTTTATTTATCCAAAGTTTTTACCGAATTGTATTCCTTAAAATAATTCGACTCTACAAACTCCCGAAATTTTGTCGCACAAAGTGCTCGCGTTTGCATTCGACTGCACTTTACTTCGGATAAATAAAATTTGTTAACCTCAAATAGACTTCTTTATGAGCTTTGTCAATTACGTTGATTAATTAAATTGCCTTTTTTCCTTTTGTATTTTTTGTTGTTGATAATTTAGACGACATATTCGGAGATGCGATTCGTACCAAATATCAAATTTTCCCTGATTAAAAGTAGATCGAATCTCTCTACACGTACACTTGTTATTTTTAACTTACAAAGAAAAAAAAAGGACAGCATATTTTATAGTTGATCAGTGCATTTAAATGATTTTTCGGTGTACTTCGCGCTGCACATCCACGCCACGCACATTCACAGTCGAATAAATATAATTTTCTTTTTGTTAAATGAATCGTAAAAAGTTGGTACAAGTGTCGCATTAAAGTGGATCATTTTCAAACTAAGTTGTTGACGAGATTTTGATCCACCGAGGACTTTTATCTTTATTACATGTAGCAAACTACTTTAATGCGATTTCTCTCAAACTTCGTTGATTCTTCCAATTCATATTTATTTCAATAAAGGATCAGGTACTTGCATTTATCTTAATCATTGTCTTATGCAATTTTTAGCATGCAAATTTTCAATCTGGGTCGGTGCGAGTAACGGTCGAACAATGTTAAAATGGTTCCAGGATAAATTAAAAAAAAATTTATATTCATATATGAAAATTAATTTGTTTAAGAATATTTTTTTTGCTATTAGAAATATTTCACATATATTCTACGTATATGCCTGCATATATGCCACATATATTCCACATATATGTCTGCACATATGCCACATATATGTTGGCATATATAACAACCTATATCAATTTTTTTTTTCATGGATATTATAAAAATTTCTATAAGAAAAAACACCTTTATTACGAGTACATAACGTTGCAATTAATTTTTCACTTTTCCCTTTATTTAAAAGTAATTATAATGTTTGTAACGCTAAAAATACGCCACCTATCGCTAGTACCGGCTGGGTCTCCAAGCGAACGAGTTATTTTTCAGCGCGTCAAAAAGTGTGTTTAGATACGCGTCGGTTTCAAGAAATCCCTCGTTTGCAGTAGACACCGCCAAAGTATGTTACTCCGGTGGCGAAAGCTCGACACTCGAGTGTCGTTGTTACTATTAAGAGGCGTCAGTGACGAAAAAAAAAAAAAAATTAACCGCAAGGAAATAAAATTAGCCGAGAGTCGTGTAACGAATGACACACATTGGTAACTGTCAATTAAACCGCGACAGGACGAATGACTTAATCAAATTTCATTCCTCCCCCCTACCCCCCGTTAATTTTTATTTATCACCGGACCGGTTTAATTATAACATTCGTTCGTTAATTCGGATAATTTATCATCGTTTTTAATGAACGAATTGGTATTGGCGCCGCCTCACGTCACTCAATCAATGCCGGCATTTTTCACTCTCATTATGACGAAATACGTCATGCGATAAACCGTCCACTTTGTCACCGAAAAGTGGAGTCGTTCCTTAATAATAATTGCTTAATATTATTCGCAGCGTGACGCGCTGGTTGCTGCCCCATTTTTACTTTCCACTACACAAGCACACCGGAGTCGCGGTTTTCGTCGGCAATATGAAATTCAAATTTCGATTTCCCAGAATACGTTCGGGTCTTAAGTATCATAATAATGGCTTAGCATAATTTATAAACTTTATAAATAGATTAATAAACTAACGTCGGCTCATTATAAATTATATATTTTGATTATTGTTAATTTAAATTAAAATTAGTGTTAACTTCAGATATAATGCCAGTTATGTACACGAAGAGAAATGAGAGACGAAAATTTATTGTTTAAAAGCAACAATTTACGGTTTTTAATAATAGAAAGATTGTACCGTTTACCAACAGTAATATTTTGGTAGAAATGTCTTTCATTGTACATTATTAAAATGATTATATAAGATTAAAGTGGCAATTATTTAGAAACTTTTTTATTATATTTTCACTGACCTTTTCTTGGTTTTTGAAAATATTATCTTATGTAATATTAAAACGTGAGATTTGAGAATTTATTTGAATTACTAATGTTTAAAAAATAAAGTTATACTTGTGAGAAAAGAGGTGTTATTTATTACCCTACTTATGCAACCCTAATTATTCACCCATTTTATTTATTTTTTTTTTGTTTTTTGGTTTGTACCAGATTAGGTCAACATCGGATCGTTTATACGACTCTAGTAATTTCATTACTTTTTGCACTCGCGGTGCATTAAAAAATTATAATATTTTGATTTAAGTACGAAATGCTACGATACTTCTTGGAGTGACGTAAAAATATACCGCGCGGTTCCCTTAAAACGTGTAACGTACAAGTTTGTGAGTGCCGCGCTGTAAAATTAGAATAAACTAAGAATGTAAACTCAAAATGTTGTTTATATTGCGAAACTTTTCGTTACTCCACTGACATCGCGGTTAAATGTGAAAAAGTATTCTATACTTTGGTGAATTTTTACCGAGCTTTTCGTTGTCAATGCCAGTTATTTGTGAAATTTTACCGAATTTTATGAATACTATCCTAGAATCCATAAATATAAATAGGGGATGTTATACAGGCCCAGCACTGGTACTAGACAGTTGCCAGAGTTACCAAAAAATTCATCTGGATATTGTCTGAACACAATCTGGGAAAAATGCCTGAATGTTATCTGGTAGTGATCTGGAAAACGTCTGGAAATAAGCTGTCCCAGGAGTGTTCACCAGAATATACAGACAGAACTGTAATTTCCAAAATATTTCGATGATATTTAGCTAAAGATAATAAAGATAAAATCCAGATTTTACATAGATATTTCAACTAGATATTTCCCAGTTATCATCGAATTATTTTCAAGATTACAGTTCGCCTGGATATATTCTTGGAAACTCTCCTGGGTCAGCTAACTTCTAGACGTTCTCCAAATCATTTCCAGATAACTTCCAGACATTTTTTCCAGACAATATCCGGACGATTTTTTCCATTTGGCCTGTCTTACATCTGGTTATATTCTGGACCAGAATCAAGCTTATAGATCCCTATAGGTAATTCCCTACAGGGATTTTACAAACAATCCCAAATGTCCATGGATCCTCGAGAGTTTTAGAAAATTTAAAGAATCTTCTTTCTCGGTGTACCACGTTTTTGACTGGATTTAACGTTGCTTGGTAGGAAATGAGACAAACTGCTGGAAACATTGAAATCTTGCATCACGCTGCTTTACCAGGCTGCAATGAAAATTTACTATGCGTAATGCTGCGAGATTAGAGGCACGAGAGTTGAACTTTTCGCGGACTTTGCAAAATTTAGCGGAAGATTGCGCGTCATGATTTACGGCGCGGGGAGCGTGGCCCCGAAAAAAGGATCCTAGAGATAAGTGTTCCGAGTTCTTTTACATTAAAAATGAAGATTGAAAAGCGTGAAATTTATAACGCTTCGGTGCCATTTATCGCGCCACATTTTTAGTTTTTTATTTGCCGGCTTTGCGGCGCGTTCGACTGTAACGTACCTTCGCGGAAACAAACGTTCCAAGTAAATGATCTTTGCTGAAAACCGCGAATTTGTATCGTCGCGATCAATAAGAACTATTATCACATACAGTTTTCAAAAAA
>JABFPN010005175.1:0-13638 GCA_022817305.1 Leptoteleia sp. ZL-2020 | reverse complement strand
TATATATATATATATATATATTGCAGCCGGTGGCTTTGAATACAAAAAATATATACGGTGGTGTTTTCAAATACGCGTGGTGCTTTTGAATACCGTATTCAAAGTCACATCTTACAACATGGTGTTTTTGAATACAGTCCCGGGTTTTTTTGATAACTACGGTCCTGATTCCAGAATCGTTAGTTTAGTTAGATTTTTAAATAAATTATGGCGGGAGGCGCAAATCCATGGGAAATACAATTTTCATTTGTTAATTTTAAATTTCCCACCTAAATTTTAAAAATATTTTAATTCAATTTGATTTCAGGGACGTACCTTGACATACAAAAAGTGGTGGGTACTCAAATACACCACCTGCAGTCTTTATATATATGCATATATATATATATATATATATATATATATATTATATATAAAAATTCATGATCGTAGCTGCATTCATTGTTTCGTTTATGCCATGGTCTATTTCTGATTGATTCCATTTTCTTACTTTTGTGATCCACTATTCGATTCTCCTGTTCCACTTTGTCGGGAATTATCGTTAAGCTCTATCTCTTTTCAAGTTTTCATCGCCATTTTCTTCATTTGCTTTTGTCTTTCTTTTATTCACTTCATTTCAACAAAATAAACTCTAACTCGTGGTGTAGTATTGAAAGTTATCTTCAATAATTACATCATAATTGTATATACATACGCGTGTTATACATATATATGTCGGATTTACTTACTTATAAGATCTTGAGCGAGGAATCAAGCATGTTATTTTAATGTCTTGAGTACATCGCGGGCATAAGCGGCTCGTTACAACTGGCGCGTACGTTTGCAAATTTAATTCTTATGGGCAAAGAGACGCTCTTTAATACATAACTTTTTAGTTCAACTTCATGTATTTGCAGCTTTATTCATGTAAAGATAACAAAAAGTTTTTTTTCCTTTAAAGTGACGCTTTGTTTCGATAAAAACAATAATAAAAAGACAAATACAATAATAAAAAATAAGAATAAAAGAAAACGGAAGAATTGTTTGTTTCTCATAACTTTTATAATATCTGATCAGTTGCAGCTACTCTCACTTTCACCGTTTGTCAAAAATGTGTTGTATGACGTCGGTATTGCATTTTACGCGAATCCAAAACCTTCGCTACATTCGTGGATTGCCTTTAAGAGATTGCTACGGAGTTTGTCATAAGTTTCGTACACAGGTAGATCCAGTTGATTGAAACTGTAAATTAAACATGTTATGTAATTAACAATGATTTTTAATTGTCATTTTATGTATTATACTTCAGACTTTTATTTAGTCATATAATCATTATCTATTTATTTATATTCATCACAAGAGTTATGATTTATGAATAAAAATAGTAAATTAAAGTAACTGAAAGAATTTAAAATGATAATTACCATGTATGAGCCGAAGGCAGTCTATCTGTTGATCTATCATCTCGGTGAATTTGGAACTTTTGGACACCATTCATGCCTTCCAAAGCACCAAAGCCTTGAAGTGGAACTTTCGATGTACCAGTGACAAACTGCAAGAATTTAGCTCGATCAGCTTGATCAAATCCTCGCAGAGCTCGCCAAAACCATTGAATCTATAAATTGTATAAAAATAAATTATTAAATTACTATAATCATCAAATTTAATGCGTAAATATATAAGCTATCTGTTTGACCTTAATTTGTGCTAAAAAAACATTAACCCAAACAAAATATATTACCTGTAATGACGTAGGACTATATTTGTGATACTCAGTGTTTGCTTTTAAATCTTCAATATCAACATTTGGCAAACCACTAATGAGCAATTCAAGTTCCTGCTCATTGAAAATTGATATTAAACGTTTCGGGATGATGTCATAGAATCCTTCCAAGAAAGCATTGAGTCTAAATTACAGAAGAATAATTAGCAATCATTAAAAATTATCATAACAAAAAAACTGATTTGATTCAATCAATCTATTAATACATACTGTTTACGAATGGCTCCAGTCATTTTCATTTGACACACCAACCGGATATAATCCAATTTGGTTTCTTCAGTCACAACTATGTTTCGACCATTGGGTATTAAATCACGAACGTCATTAACACCAAATTCGTTAACCTGATAAAATAACATTTAATTAATATTACTTTTACTTGTTAAATAGGCAATATATAATATCACAGTAAAATCAACATACCTCAGCTGAGAATGTTAATTCATAACCTAAATCAGAGATATTGTGCTCTGTAAGATAAACAAGTCCTTTGTAGAAACTGTAATCCTCGCTCTCCATATCGGTGTGTTTTACAAGAATACCGAGGATATGCTTGTAGAAGCTTCGAGTGAAGTAACATTCGAGTAGTTTATTGTCATATATTGCCTTAGCTGCAAATATTAAATATTAATTTCCAAATTGTGTTTATTACCAGTCTAATTATTATTGTTAACATCATATTGATAAACTATATCGTTCACAGTATTGTAACTGTAAGTTTAACACATTATGTTCATTTTAAGACTTACCAATGACTCTGCCGACGAACTTGTAATAAAATAAATGATTTGGATTGCAATGCGAGGACGAATTGATCATGTACGTGACTCTGTCTCCAGGACTGACAGTGAAAAGAGCATACATCGGGTTGAAAATCTCACGAGAAATAATGACATACCATTCTCTCAGCAAACCCCCAGCATCTTGACCTTCTTCGCCTATAATTCATTTTTAATCATATTAATATTATTGTTATTATTAATCAATGAATGTTTAGATATATCCGAAAGCAAATATTTAGGACAAAATATGTAAAATAATCAAAAACAAACCGAGAAAAAGTGTTCATAAAAATAAACAGTATATTGGCTGAAGAAGATGCAGTTTACATTAAATTTTACACCAAGTAACTGAGACCTTTAGTTCAACTGCCAACAATCTGAAACTACAATTCTGAAACTTACCTTCAAATACTATGTAAAATCTATTTTTCCATTCATCAGCATTCCTGCGATGTAACTCCCTAAACGAGTCCTCAAAAACGTGACTTCGCCTGACATGGACTGCTAGTTCCTCCCTCCTAATACCTTCATCTTTTCTTTCAAGTTCCGTGCGGAAATATCTCCTTTTCACATCAAAGTCTAGAACTCTCGTATGATCGACTAAAACCGAGAAAGGACCATCAGCAAGGTGGGTTGTCGTCTGACGTAATATCTGATTCAACACTGTGCGATGCGTCTCCGCGAATTTAAGGAACTTGAGCTGATCAGATGGCAAGGTTTTGTGTGCATTAGGAGCCATATCCCAAGTCGAGCTGCTCGCGACATCGCCTTGAGCCACGCCCTCATGGTCTGAATAAATCGGTGAGACAGGTGCAAGCTCCGGTACGATATCACGCACTTCGGGATTGTTGTCCGCGGTTCCACTTCGATCGCGATTCTTGTTACTCGAGGATGAGTGCACAAGGAAGAATGCTTCAACTGCGGGCTGTAATACCAGCACCGCATGATGGTCCGGCGTATGCTCGAGTTCAAGCAGACACGCGCTCAGTGTTTCCCAAAGATTGTCTAGTACAAGGCTTTCACTCAGTAACGGTAATTTATTTTTGTCCTCCTCGGAAGATGATGGTTTGGACGTATCGGAAGAGGCTGCGGCGTTAGTTGTGTCCATCGCAACCGCATCTTCAGTGGAATTCTCGGCGGGTTGGTTGTTAGTCACAAGGTCCATTGCAGTTTCGGAACTGCCGGGGTTTGATTCACTTTTGCTTTGAGTCTTACTGGCAAGACCTACTCTAACAGCTTCTCGGATTTGAACGATTACTTTAAGAATGCGAAGGAAGAATGCTTGACTAGAGGTCTTACTAATGAGAGCGCCCATTGACGGCAATTGCAAGTCACTTCCAGCCTTAACCTGAATAAACAAAAAGAAAATTGTAAAATTTAACGAATAAATATAACACATCAATCAAGCGAAAACAAGTTTTTTTTTTCATCTTTGACTTGTATCATAAATAATATAAAGAAGTTAGCATTTGTTTCAAAAAGTTTTGAATAATTTTGCAAAATTTTATCAAGTTTTGTCATTATCTTAAATGTTGAATGTAACTCCTTAATAATAAATACTTAACAAGCATAAAACCAATAATGGATTTTGACAGTGTCAAAAAAAAAATTTACCTTCAAATATAAAAAATTGTACAATTCTTACCTTACTTGGCGCTGTGACTACAACATTCTCATTCGTAAAACGATCAGTTAGAATGCCTCTGGACGATCCACCACCGGCCGAGCTTGTTGACGGCAGTTCTTCCATTGAATTCCTCCTATTAAGTTCTTTATTCAAAACCTTCAGTTCCACGATCAAATCATTGATATGCTCCCTTACCATGTTCGCTAGTTCCATTGCACCTTCCAGCAGTAATTTCAAGATCAACTGTCTGGTGGGATCGGGACAGTGAGACAAATTAAGCAACAATGCTGTCGCGTCTTCCAGACCCTCTTCGGAACAACTCTTGCTTGTCAATACTTGAACTGCCAGTCTAATATGACTTTCCGGTGCAGCGATACTTTGTTCTTTCACTGGTTCAGCCTTCTTGTTTTTAGAAACGTCCTGTCTTTTGTACGAGTTCACCTCTGTAAGTCCTATCGAAATGAGTGACAAAAGTCTCAAAAGTTTATCCGTAAGTTGGCTGCTTCTCTTGACAACGCTCCAGTGCAGCATGGAAATCAGTTGACCAAACGCGCTATTCTCGAAACTCGTGCTACTCTGCTCGACTTCACCTCCTATGTTTGAATTAGAGTGAGTTCGCGCCACCGACTTGCCTTTCTTCGACGCGCACGAATCCAGTTTCAACAACATATCCCAGAAATCTGGCAAATCACTCTTCGTTTTTGCTGGCACTTTAGCCTTCGCCCCAGTAGCCTCGGCATCCTTTGCATCCTTCTCATCTTCCTTGGGCTTAAGAGGTACAAAATAACCTGGGAAACTCTTAGCCAAGCTAATGAGCAATTCGAGAGTATGACGACAGACTGTTGGCGCTGCCTGCGGATGGATCGCAACATTATGACCTTGGCGTTCAGATTTCTTGCCACTGTGGCGCGCGATATGGAAGACGTTGGCGCGACAACCAAGAGCCGCATCGATGCCGATGTTTAACCAAGATTGCACATTGCTGCGCGCATCCATCATCGACTTTGGACTGAAATAGTCCGTCGAGTGCGGCCCCTTGCGTTTGAACTTGCCGCCGAAATCGGACGCGTCTTTGCTCTCATCGTTGCTGCGTTCCATAATGCTTAATAAAGCCTTTACAACCCATTCTCTTGTACTGCCATGGTAACACAAGTTGCGTATCACGCGGTGTAAACGGAGAGTATTGATCTTCGGTTCGTTCACAAATAACAAGACGAGAAGACAAGCCAAGGACTCGTGGTCCAATAACTGCCTGCCTCTCAGTCTTACACCTACGCCTTGCGCTTGATAACCTGGATCATTGCCACGGCCATTCCACGAGTTCCATTGTGTTCTGTGCGGCATGTGGATAGCGAAACGAGTGCCACCACCGCGGCTTCTACTAGAAGTGCGCAAAATGTTCGATAGAGCTGTGTTACCGTGACCCACGTGAGTCAAAAATCGTTCTTGCATCATGTGACGGTTTCTTGCTTCCCACTCGCGCCGCAAATTATGAGCCTCTTGAGCTAATTCGGGCGGTAGGACGGATATTTGTGATTCTTCCATATCGGTCAGAATGGCCTGACGCAATGACGGCTGTAAGTTTTGGAAGAAAGCGGCTGCGTCCACTGGGTCTTCTGGATTGGCTGATGCTGCAGCGTGACGTTGCTGTTCAAGACGTTGCTGTGCCAACACTTCTTCTTGGATAGCCGGTGGCAAAGCCGCCAGGAACTCGGGATTGACCTCAACAGGGCCAGATAATTCTTCTACTGTAGTGGTTGTCTGGGCTCGTTGACGAAGTCGTTGTAATCTAAAATAAAGGTTGCATTATCACATTCGTGCGAATTTAATTGAAATAAAATAAAAGTATGCTTAATTACAATATAAATATTTGGAACTTACCTAAGCTGTTCCGCAATGACCTCATCTCTCATCTCTTCTGGTAAAGCAGCTAAGAATGACGGATCAACGCCATCTGGCAGTTGCTGCTCGAGTGCTTGCGCTTGGGCAGGCTGTTGTTGCTGAGCTTGTTCTGCTTCAGGTTGCGATTGGGCTTGCGCTTGCGCTTGCACTTCCGGCTGCGATTGAGACTGCGCTTGCGCTGGCTCTTCCTGTGGTAACGGGTCTTGCGTCGGTTGTGGTGTTTCCTGTGGCATTGGAGGTGGAGGAGGTGGTTGTGATATTTGTGATAGTTGTAAAGGTGGTGTTTGTTCCCGTTGACTCAACTCTGGAACTGTTTGTGATTGTTGTTCCAATGGTTGTTCCGAAGACATTTGACTCGTACTTTCAGGAGACGATGAATTTGGATTGACAACATTTGCACTGAAAAGAATTGTTTATACATTCATAAATATATTATTAATAAATTAATTAACATTAAACAATAAATGTTAAAGTAAATGCAATAAATAAACTGCTACAATATATTTGATTGCAGTTTTCTCAACATTCTTACTTTCTTTCAACTGCAGCCTGAGTATCTTCAGTAAGGAGTCTTCTGATCCAATCTGTGGGATCACTATTATCACGAGATAAATCATCATTTGCTTCTTGGTTAAAATCAACTAATATTGGCGTTGATAGAGGTCTGTTATAATTGGACTCATCAAAAGCTTGTTCCAAAGATCCTAAAAAATTGTAAAATTGTTATAAATACAAAAAGAAAAAGAATTATTTACATAAATCATACTTAAGATTATAAGTCAAACTTACTGTGAAGTCTCCCTCGAGATGGTCGCGATCCTAGAACCGAATCAACTATTCTTTCAGCAAATTCAAGCGTTGTACTCAACTGAAGCGGATCACGGTCCCTATTTTCTGCAGGTTGTTCTTCCACGGCAGGAAGCGGACGTTCTTCTTCGTCCTGTACCGTTACTTCCATATCGCCAGAAACCTCTAGAATCTCATCATTCGTATTCATCAATCGAGGAGTTTGCAATCTCCTAATTACCTCTCGAGTGAGGCGCATAGAATTAATAAGATCAGCTTCACCTGTTAATATTGCTGTCGAATTAGGTCGTCTTTCGTTATTTTGAGATATTACTGACGATTCTTCAGAAAATCCAGCTGAAAGTGCAATATTATCTTCTTTTAATATACATTCATCAATAATATTTATATAAATAAATTTACTAGGATAGTTATATTTTTAATGACTTAATGAAGAAGATATATTTTGATTCAATTAAAATTCAAAATAAAAATAGAATTAAAATTTTAAACAATTTATTTATAGGGTTTTAAAATTTAAAAAAGGGCAACTGAGATTCCAAGATATTAATGATACTAATGACAATTAACATAACATAATAATAAATTAACTCATTGCTCCGCACAGCGTATCTCTTCCACCAACAGTCATGATATTGCGCATTACCATAGTGAAGTCATGTATTTATTGCCCTACTTGAATACTTTAGACCATTGAATTACAGAATTGGTTTTTACAAAATGACATTAATAAATTTAATTTCCCACGGCCTTCTCACCGAGACGATTGAAGATGATCGCGGCGCAATAAGTTAAAAAGTAAATTTATAAAACGAACATAGCTTTGACATTTCTATTAATAACTTACGTTCAGCACTACTGGAAGCAATTTGCTTATTGTCCTTGTTCTCCATCTCTGCTTCTTTCTCCGAGGCTTGTTGTTTCTTACGCTTTTCCTTACGCTCGGCTAATTCCTCATTCCTGTACTTCTCTAGTATGGGAATTAATTTGTGTACAACACCTAAAAAATATTAATTCGTGATTTTGTACATAATTTCATAATTCATCAAATTATTCAAACTTATTTTATTAAGTATGTAACATTTGCAACCTCATTCTGTCCTTTACTAACCTACGCAACAATCGGGTTGAGAATCACCATCTAACATTTTACTTTCTTCAATCCACCATTGCAAAGCTGCAGGAATATTGTTTAATGTCGCCGCAAGACTTGGTCCAACCAAATATCCAGACTGATCCTAGGTAAACATTTTTTATTATACAACAAATAAACTTCAAAAGTCGGGAAAAATTAAGCGATGTATGAAATAAAAAAAAATTCTTACCAAATCAACTGCATCGTCATCCTGACTTGCGAATATTCCAAGGCTATTATCCATAAGAACAAGTCGCGTATCACGGAAATTCGATGTTAAAACTTGGCTTGTAGATATTGGAAGTGTTTGTGCATTAGGGCCCAGAAGTCTAAATCAATACATTAATTGACAAATAATTCAAATTAAATTTTAAATTATTAAAATATGTTTTTTAAGTATTCGTTAACTGTTAAAAAACAAACAATTGACAAACAAAACAAACAAAAATTATACAAACCTTTGCAAAATAACTGGCGGATTAGAATTACGAGTATTAGAAGATAACTGAAGATAATGATAACTGCGCTGACTGAGGACTCTTTGGGATCGAGCGTTAGAACTGTCAACACCTCCCTGGGCCATCAGTAAAGCTTGTGGATTTATACCTATGCGAAAAGTGACTACATTAAATAATACGTTTCTTTTGTTTCAAATTTAATTGCAAGGTTAATTGCATTTCTAGTACAAAAGCAAAGCAAACGAAAGTTCCTTCAAGCTGTTGCTCACCATTGTTATCGGGAATTGGTTCTTCAAACAAACCGAAGGGAAGAGGGAAAGGTGCATTCCAATGCACCGGTCTTCCCGAGCCCGAACTCAGGAATGGAGAGGAATTGTTGTCTTGATTAGGCTCGAAGTTATGCTGAATCATTACGAGGTTAGCTCCATCTCTTTCAGTTGTTGGAAGCATGCGGAATACACCTTCGCCCGAATCTTCATAATAATCCATACCTTCTTCTTCATAATTCGAAGACCCTTCTTCTTCCTCCTCCTCTTCTTCTTCGTTTTCTTCCCCTTCTAAAATTTTTTTTAATTAATATTCACCCCACTTTTTGTTTGTGTTATTAATCATAATACAATATATCATATTAACAATAATAACTGTACATAATTTATTTAAAATATTAAATAATATAGTTAAACTAAAAATACCATCATCTTCCTCTTCCTCCTCTTCTTCATCTTCATCATCTTGAACCTCATCCTCGTTATCATCAGATGGATTGCTATCAGACTGTGAATCAGAGCTCAATAAATCCTCCTATAGGTAAAATTAAATAAACAAAATTACTTTCATTAATCACACATTATTCATTTATTATTTATTTTGATGAAGAACTGCCATACTAACCGTAGTATCTCGAGCAGGATCAAATTCGTTATCCCCTGTTCGTGGCGCAAGACTTTCGTCGTCAATGTCCATTGGCCTGTGCGAGCGAGATGTAGGCTCTTCCACTACTGTTTCCCTAGGAAATAGAGCACTGCTTGATTTTAAAAACTGCTTCTTATTGAATTTAAGGTAAAATATCATCATTCGTTGGCTAACTCAGAATCTTTAAATATATTGTTGTAAAATAAAAATTAATTTAAAAACAACGCAAACGTATGTCAGAAGTTAAACAAGTTTAGAATGTTTTATATTGGTTTTTATGTATTGAAATTTTGTTGACATTGCGTTTTCCTTATATTAATTTTTATTTTATAATATGTAAAGATATGTATTATTAAAGGAGTTATGTTTATTCTGAGTTGACCATCAAGTGACATTTCACCATAACATTAAATAAGTTTAACTAACTTACAAAATATTATACCTCAAAAGTATAACAATTTTATTTAATAAAATCGAGAAAAATATTATTAATATAATTATATCACGTATATAATTAAATAATTTATTTCTTACATATAATTTGTAGAATGAGCACTTTAATTATTGTAGTAAATTAAAAAAACCGCAGATAATTACCTCTCCAATAACTGATCCATGATATCCTCAAAAACTGCCTCGTCTCCTTCCTCGTGTACTTGACTCTCCGAGGTCGGCTCTAAGCTCTCAGTTGTGACTGAAATATCGTGCTCTGTATTTTCCGCATCTTCGTTAACTTCCTCGCCAACAGCGTGGGTAGCCTCAGATGTCGTAGTTCCAGTTCTCTCGCCAGCAGGTTCGTCTTGCGAAGTTCTGTTCTTTGGCTTCGTAAATTTGTTATTCAGTGTTCCGGGCATCGGCTGATTAATGATCCTCGAAAGAGTCTCAAGCGGCTTCAGCGTGGCGTTAATTGTACCTGCGATGTTAGGACTGGACAGATCCAAACTATGCGGGATCTTTGCCAAATCCGTGATGATACCTTTCTTAAGCATTATCCTCACGATGTAGTTGACATGATTGTACTGATGGTTAACTTTAAGAGATGCGCGGAGATGTGCGTTAGAGGTCGGTGGACAACTGTCAATCATCAACGATATCAATCCGATCAAAACTTGAAGTTGCGAGTGTTTCTCTGCGCTTTCCGGAAGTGCTAAAGTGCGTGCCATCGCGGCCTTCACTTCGCTGACTAAAGTGCTCTGAGCTTCGGGCGAATGGTTACACGAGGAAATTCCTGCGAGCAACATCCTGGCATTACCACTACATTGTCTATCGGATGCATTTTCCGCGTAATTTGGTAACAGTCTGTCGAGTAAGAAAGCAAGGGCAGTTGTGTCTTCGGTAATCATCTCGCTTTGTCCAGCGCGATACGTGTATTCTGTAATCAAGGTCGCGACTGCGCCGTACGAGCGCACCGCGTCGCTCAAAATCTTTAAAATCATAGACTTAGTTAAAAGGGGCTTTTTAGTTTCTTCAGATTCAGTTTTCGTCGGTGGATTGGTAGCATCGCTCAGCGTCTTCACAGGTAATATTTGTGAAATTTGGTCTTCATCGTCGATAACTTCGTTGGACGAGCCAGCGGCATGGTTACGTGGATCATTCAAGCGTCTGGATGAAGTAGCGGGACCGCTCGATGATTGGCTGCTCTTCTTTTCTGGTGTCGAGTTGCTTGGAACATTGTCCTCCGGCAGATTTGGCATTGGTTTGATTAGCGCGTTCAAGAGGTCGTGGATTACGCCAATAGCGGTTTCTTCGACTATAGGCAGAACGGAAGAGTGCGTCGAAGGTAGGGTTTTCACAACCAAACGATTATCC
This sequence comes from Leptoteleia sp. ZL-2020, assembly GCA_022817305.1. Lineage (NCBI taxonomy): Eukaryota > Metazoa > Arthropoda > Insecta > Hymenoptera > Scelionidae > Leptoteleia > Leptoteleia sp. ZL-2020. Next base: position 2,444 of record JABFPN010005175.1, on the reverse strand, counting down.
ACATCATCGCCTATAATAAAATTTTGGTTGAATGAAATTCGTTACTTACATCAAATTATTTTAATTATATTAATTATAAATAATTATTTTAAATTACTTAATTATATTAAATATAGTATAATTTAATTTAAGTCACTAATTACTCTTATCTTTTTTTAATTATAAATTATTTGTTAAATATAATAGAAAAAAAACTTACGTTTTAGAACACTGATGTCAACCCGCAGGATATTTTCGCAAACTTCACGATAAACTTCAGGATTTCTACAAACAGCACTACTAACTTGTCGTGTCAAGTATAGGATTTCCTTATAAGTTGGTGGAATATTATTCTGCGCTCGTGATCGTACAACCTATAAAAATTTATTTACAATAAAACTCATGTTTATTCAAATAAATTCAATAAACAAATACATTTTAAAAATTAAATTTGTATTATTGTTCAAATAATATCTACTTACTCTTTCCATGGCCAAACGTAGAACCCTGGGTTCTTCGATAGTATGTCTAACCAGAAGGGTGATTAAATTAATAAATCCAGTGAAACCGCTAGAATGTGTCATTTCGAGCAAAAGTTTGATGCCACCTTCTCTCGCAAAAACTTCGGCATTTTTGTAGTCTCTTGTCAGACGCAAGCACACTTTCATTAATGCATGCAAAGTGTCGCGATCAACAGGGATTGCTAATAATTTCACACAAGCTCTGTAATAAAATAATATCATTTAAATAGTGACTCTCTGAATCGACTACAAAATAATTCATTAGTAAAATTGTAATTAGACTTACCGAACAATACAGGGTGCCATGCTCTGATATAAACCTTGAATGACGACATATTTTTTAGACTCTGAGGTGCTATCCTCCGTGTCCATATATGAGTCAGAACTTCCTTCTTCATTGTTGTCGTTAAATTTAAAGCCCATAGAAATTGGTCTCCTATTCTCATTATCTTCATTCATTTGAGTCATACATGAAAAGTTAATTACATACTGCCTCCTAGCGCAAGTTATCCGCACACTGTGTTCTCCGGCCCAATAAGCATCATTTATAATTCTGTTGTTCACCTGAGAATAAGACGTCCATTTTCCAGTACTTACATCAAACCATTTCCACGTTCGATTAGTAACTTTGTGCATGAGTTGTTTCCTTTGAGTAAGCACAGCGACTTTTTCTAAGCGATCAATTAAGAGAAGAAGTGGTGCAAGCCATTTGGGTGTTTTCGTGGCGCTCTCTTTACCTTCTTTAACATTTTTTATTTTTGTTGCAGTTAATGGACCTTCGCTTGTAACAAGAAGACGGACTAGTTTGTCCAAAATGCCGCAATCCTGTACAACTTGAGCACAGGGTACACGCATTTCTTGGAAAGTACCCTACAACGGTAAATTTATGTCAAAATGCAAAAACAGCCTACAAATAAATATAAAAGGAATGAAAAAGAAATTAATACGGTACCTCAAAGAATAATGTGTACAAATAAATGCGACCCGAAACTTTGTTGGCTTCTTCGCATTCAACCAATTTAACACCTGCATTTGGATCTTGACTTTCAGCAATATTGATTAGACAATCAACTAAATTTCCAATCTAAAATAAACAATTTAATTATTTAGTTATAATTTAATTGTTGATATGGTCTAATGTTTGCACTATAAAAAATTAATTACCTCTCCTATTAATTGGCGAAGCATATTTTCACGCCATTCGTTACCATTCCTTTTAGTGATAGTGAACAGTAAGTCACAGATGCGATATACTGTATCAGGAATAAGATCAAGCAAATTCAAACATTGTTCCATTGCAGTCTGCGTGAATTCGTCGATACTTTTCGTAACTGTGGTTTCACGTTGTGCTTCTTCTGGTTTACGACTGTCCAAATCTGGAGCTAATGACATAGCAATGGCATTCATCATTTGATCATCATAGGTCAACTCAAGATCCATTATCAAATTTTGACCATCGGCATTTGGAAAATCCTGGAAAAAATCATATAAAATAAGATTTTCAAAGTATAAATAAAATTTTGTTATCTTGAAAACCTTACTTATAATAATACACTCGACACTCCCATTTTCCACATTCCCATTTTCTTAACGCTCTCATTTTCATAAAAATTACTTCCCCATTTTCATCAGAAATGTTCCATTTGTTTCGTTATTGAAACGCTATATCCGGTTCGCTGTTTAACCAATAATAACTGAATATCGCTGGCGGGAAATTTAAACTTGCTTAATTCATTAATACACTGCACGATCACCACATTGATACTTAACGGGAACGGAAGTGCTCACCACCTTAACAAATTACAGCGCCTCTATTGTCTCCGCGCGTGATTAATAATGATCGGTTCAGAGTGTTCGTTCCTACGATTTATAATTGTTTATAAACGGTCATTATTGGGTGCCTTCTCGTAATTTAGTGATGTACAAAAAGAATATCAGAAATTG
>JABFPN010005174.1:0-13641 GCA_022817305.1 Leptoteleia sp. ZL-2020 | reverse complement strand
GGATTCATGCATCGATGCATGCATCGCTCTTCTTATTTGTACATACTTGCCAACCTAAATTGTAATTTTCTAACCAAGATGCATGCATCGATGCATGAATCCAGCTTGTCCCGTAAGCAACCTTAGTTACCAATAGTAATCAATAGTGAAAACACACCATATGTTACTATTAATTACTATTGGTAACTAAAATATTCCTATAAAAACTCTTTTGCATTGCAGAATTGCACGCAAGTGACATTCCGGAAGCACCCATTCTCTCGAAGATCGATTTTCACTTTCTCTTTAACCTGACAATTTGAATGGCTAATAAACCCGTGACACACTGCAACTTCATGCATGTTATGAGTTTTTAAGATAGAAGATAGAATAAGATAATATATATAATATAAAAAGAGAATTTGAACTTGTTAATTCCGTACAATTCTTATTCACGTTTACAATGTATTAATAAGTTGAAGAATTACTTGCATCTTATTTCCATTTTTCTAGATTATTCTTCTTTACCTTACTTAAGTTAAAATTATTCATCTAATTACAAGTCCACTGTTACACTATTAAGATGGTTGTCAGACAGTACCAAGAGGAATTAAAGTACTTGGAAAAAATAAATGATTATTGTTGGAGGATTAAAATGGGCTTTCAGCCTAATATGAAGGTAAGATATATTAGATAATATATGAAAAGAGCATTAATTGTCCATGTTTCTTGTCTTCATCCACCATTTTCGTTCAAATGTTATCCACTATTTTCGTTCACATTTAGGTTGAAGGTGTGTTTTATGTGAACAAAAAATTGGAAACATTGATGTTGGAAGAATTGCGGAATGCTTGTAAACCTGGCTCAGTGGGAGGTTTTTTGCCTGGTGTCAAACAAATAGCTAATGTCGCTGCTTTGCCAGGCATTGTTGGACGATCTGTTGGACTTCCAGATATCCATTCGGGATATGGATTTGCTATTGGTAAAAATTGAAAATTTTCAATTTCCCTACTTCTGATTTTTCCCCAGCATATTTTACTTTTGTTGATTATTTTTACAAGTCATTATTTAAATAAAAGAAATGGGTGTGTATATTCCTATATATAATTAGAGATTTTGATAATGACTGTAAAAAAAGGTAGAAATATCAATCAAATAATATATCAATACGTAAATAATTTCTTTTGTACTGAAAAATATGGTCGAAAAACGCATTGACAATCAAAATATTAACAGATGTTAAATTTGTACCATGTATGTTATACATAGATATATTATACTTATATACATGTACACATATATTATACATATATACATATATAGGAAACATGGCAGCTTTTGACATCAATGATCCAAAGTCTATCGTTTCACCCGGGGGTGTAGGTTTTGATATAAATTGCGGTGTACGTTTGTTGCGTACCAATTTATTTGAAAAAGACGTTCAACCTGTAAAGGTATGGTATAAATATTGCTGCATTCTGTAATTAGAGATAAATTTCGTCACATAACTAAAATTTCTTGTTGAAATTAGGAACAACTGGCGCAAAGCTTGTTTGATCACATTCCTGTTGGTGTAGGCTCAAAAGGTATCATTCCTATGAACGCGAGAGACCTCGAAGAAGCTTTGGAAATGGGCATGGATTGGTCCCTTCGTGAAGGTAACTATTAATTTTGATTAATTTATTTAATAATTAAAAGCTTGTGATGAGTAAAGAAAGCAAAATGTGTTTCCAAAATACATTCCAATATAAAAATCTTCAGGCTATATTTGGGCCGAGGACAAAGAACATTGCGAAGAATATGGAAGAATGTTAAATGCAGATCCTTCTAAAGTATCAATGAGAGCCAAAAAACGTGGCTTGCCTCAAGTAAGCATAATGCAAATATTTTCCATACCTTTTTTTTTGACCGTTAATTTTTGGACAACAGATATAGCTATTTATGCACCAATGAAGAATCACGAAAATCCACAAAAAGATAGGCCTATAGGCCTATAGTTTCTAGACTTTGGACAAGAGGATGGTTTTTCATTTCAATCTCCCTTGGTGCATACATAATTTTTTGTCACTCGGGGAATGAGAAACGCCACTTTTCCAAAACTTCCTAGGGAGAGAAATGGCGTTTCCTTCCCCGAGTGACAAAAAATAAACAAATAAATCAACTATGTAACGATTGTATAAAATTTGGAAAATAAATTATTGACAGACGTTAACGTTATTATATGATACACATATAATTCATTTTAAATACTGTCGAGGCAACACAGATACTGAGAGAAATTTGAACTGTACAGTTAGGTACATTAGGTGCTGGGAATCATTATGCTGAAATTCAAGTGGTGGATGAAATTTATGACAAATGGGCTGCAAATAAAATGGGAATCGAAGAGAAAGGTCAAATTTGTGTGATGATACATTCGGGTAGTCGAGGTTTTGGACATCAAGTAGCAACAGGTAGATTCATAAATAAAAATTATGTACAGCAATAATTTCAATATCCTATTAAATAGTTTCCCTTTTATTACTAATAGATTATATTAAATGCAATCATATTTATGTATGAATTCGTTACAATTGACCAAGAAGTGGTGTAAATTAAGGCACAAGTTTATTTCTATAAAGGCTTATTTGTAAAGTAAATGATATACTTTTTTATATTTATTTATAGATGCTTTAATGCAGATGGAAAAAGCAATGAAGAGAGATAATATTGAAACAAACGATAGACAACTTGCTTGCGCACACATTAAATCACAGGAGGGGCAAGATTATTTGAAGTCAATGGCAGCCGCTGCCAATTTTGCATGGGTCAATAGAAGTTCAATGACCTTTTTAAGTCGTCAAGTAAACATGTCCATTTGTTCAAGAATTAATTTATGTAATAAATGGTGTGCAGTTGTATATAATTTCATTAAACTTATTCCAATTGTTTTAGGCATTTGCTAAACAATTTCATATGTCTCCAGATGACTTGGATATGCATGTCATATACGATGTATCTCATAATATTGCAAAAATTGAAGAACATATTGTGGATGGGAAACAAAAAACTTTGTTAGTTCATAGAAAGGTATAAGGAAATTCAGATGATAATATAAATTGCAACAAATTGAAATATATATATTTGCTAATGCAAATCATTGCATGATTTTTGTTGATATTTTATGTTGATATTAACATCTAATGAAAGATTAAATTTATTCAACTATGATGTATTTAACAGGGCTCCACTAGAGCTTTTCCACCCCATCACCCTCTTATTCCTGTAGATTATCAATTAACTGGTCAACCAGTTTTGATAGGTGGAACTATGGGAACTTGTAGTTATGTATTAACTGGAACAGAACAAGGAATGAAAGAAACATTTGGTTCAACTTGCCATGGAGCTGTAAGATATATATATATATATATATATATATGTGTAATAAATAAATATTATAAATATTATTATTATTATTATTATTATTATTATTATATACAACGTACTAAAATTCATGTATATTTAAGTAAATATATTTCAAATTATGATATATATTTGTTTGTGAATTATACAAAGCATCATAGTTAAGATGCATTGTTGTATTGTAGAATTGATGAGTGATTAAATTTATGTTATTAGGGCCGTGCGCTGTCAAGAGCCAAATCTCGCCGAAAGTTGGACTATACGAATGTGCTCGATAAATTGGAGCAAATGGGTATTTCTATAAGAGTAGCGTCGCCAAAATTAGTTATGGAAGAGGCTCCCGAATCTTACAAAGATGTAACCGACGTTGTAAATACTTGCCACGCAGCAGGAATTTCGAAAAAATGTATCAAATTGCGTCCAATTGCAGTCATCAAGGGATAACTGTTTATACAAATTTGATATCAATAATAATAATAAATTTTGCATTCACTTTTTCAATCATATTTCTTCACAATTTTCAGCCATTTATTACTCGATTAATTTTATATTTAAATTATAAAATATTGTTTTTTTTTTTTTTACTATGCAAGTTTATTATTTTGCATTATTTCTAATAACATCTCATTTATTATAACTTTACTAGAATAAACAAGCAAATAAAATGTTTGAGAAAAAAAATTTTATTTTTTTTTTTTAAGGTGATTTTACATCAAGTTGTTATATTGAATGTTAAGAGGGAAAAACTGAATGAAAATATAACGTTCGGTTGTTTTTCAGATATATATATATATGCATTATTTTATTTACTTGATATATTTTTCTGTTTAATATAAATATTGTTGTACAAAATATGTTCAGTTATATGGCATGTATCAGACTCGGTCTTAATAAGACTAAACTTTATGCAATTCCACCAAAAAGTAACGCATTAGAAAGATAATAATAAACAAATTTTTGCATCAGAGAATTTGCGAACCAATAGTTTTCGCTTTACAAAAGTACGTAAATTTCACAAATGCAGTGATTTGATCTTCAAATAAGAAAGTCGGCAAGTTTGTCTTTCATTAAGAATTTAATAAACTAATATTGAATCTGTCGTTTTATAATAAAAATAATTTCAAAGTGTAGTAACAATTTCCACAAAATGTTTGCCATTTACAAAAACGTTTCTTAAACGTTGCATAAAATTGATCATATTTGCCAATGAAGCATGTATACATTGGTAATAAATTAATCAATAGAAGAAAAAAGTTTAAACTTAAATATCGCTTATTCTATCGGTAGAAATATATGTAATTCTCTAAATAGCATGTAAAAAATTAAGAACGTGTCAAAATTAATATTTTAAACAATATGTTCCAATATTTCTTAAAATTCGAACTGTAAAAAAGAAAGACAATCGAAATATGTCGCACGACTTTGTTACCCTCTCTCTCCCCATCCTAAAAAAGAAAATATATATATATATATATATATATATATATATATACACATAAAAAGAAGAAGAAGAAAAAAAAGGGAATTTGTAGTGACGGATGAAATTACGCGGTGGTTTGGCAGAGGAAAAAACGCGTGGCCTCGGAAGGTAAGCTCGCGACGTTGTTTTGTTATCGATCGAACGAAAAAACCTGCCCGATCGAGCGCAGCGTTGCGTTGCGTTGCGTTGCGTTGCTGTGGTGTTCGTCCAATCGGCGAGCAGGTTGCGCGAGGGACGACGCGGTGATTGGCGCTTTGGCGATTGAGCCACGAGAGCGCTTTGGCGATTGGGCCAGGAGAGGCCGGCGACTGGTGAGTTTAGGTGTTTGGTGACTGGACCGCGAGTGGCGCAAGCGTCGAGTTCCTAGTGGTAGGTCGAGCGGCGCACTCGCCCGTCTCTCCGCCAAAAGCATGCCTGCCGAGAAGGAGGCTTGCTGCCTGCCGTCACACAAAAGCAAGATGGAGGATCTCGCAGTCGAAGTATGCGGCGAAAACGGAGCGTATTATAAGGTGCGTTATATGCGAAGTATGCCGTCGCGAGGGGGACGCGGGGTTGTGGCGTATGCGGCGGGTCGAACCGCTCGACGCGGCCGTCCCCGTGCGGACCGCGGGCCCGTACTTTGCGTCGAAAAGGCCCGGGCCGTGGCGGCTCCCGTGCAAGCTAACGCGGCTTCCTCCGACGCCATGTCTCCGCGCGTTTGACAGGGCGTGTGTGTGTCAGCCGCCGCCGCCAGCCACCGCCAGCCACCCACCATCTAACCTACTATTATCTCTCTTCTTTTCCAGGCATTTGTCACTGACGTTTTTGAGGACGAGGTCCAGGTGGCTTTCGAAAATGAGTAAGTGTGACCCAAAGACACGCACCCTCGCCGAGGGGGGAAGCCCATCTTTTTTTTTCTCTCTCTCTTTCTCTTTTACACCACAACCGTCCACGAGCCACGCTCCTTGAAAAAAATCCATCCACGCCTCTTTATTATATTATATTATATTACATTATATTGTATACATATATTACATTAACGGTTCCGATTCTCGCGCCCGTGCGCGTTTGTTTTGTTTCGGGACAAATATCGCGACTGATCAGTTCGCGCTTTTCATCCTTGGCTCCGCGGTTTTACGTTTGCTTTTAACTTTTCTATGTTTCTCATTTCCTTATCCTTCTTCTCCCTCTTTCAATTTGTATCTCTCGGTTTTTCTAATTATTTCGGTACATTATCCCACGTGGGACAGTAGATTTTCTTTTGTTACATATTTCTCCGTGTTTTCTTTTCATTCTGTTGATTTTTCATGCTGATTATGATACTTTAATAATATGAGAAATTTTGTTTTTATTTCGTTAAAAGGTTAAAGTTTTTAGCCTCAATTTTTAATCAGTTAAAATGGCAGTATTAGAAATTTGTTTATTAACTTTTTAATGAAAAGAGAAGAAAGAATATTGAAAATAGCGTCCATTTTCACTATTTTTGGTTAGTACGTATATTTGTTTTAATAGCATTTTTTTTTACTTTTTATATATAAATTCATAAACGTATGTATGTAACTATATATATGAATCTGTGTATGTGTGGGTTATAAAATATGTAAATGGATTTTTAATTAATGCAACATTTGATTAGAACAATGGAATATATCTTAATGCAATTAAATACAATAAAAAATGTTTAATATTAAGATTCATAAAGTGGAATTTTATCACTGCAGTCGAAAGTTTTAATCTATTTTATATAATGATCTAATTTTCTCTTAAAATCAATATATATTTGAGTTTAAAATAAGACTGCTTACCATTTTTTACAATGTATAATATTATAAAATTATATTAAACGTTAATTTAATTGCACAAAACCTAATTAAACATAAATTTTCATATAGATTTTTATATGTATAATTTAGAATACATTATTATTTTTATATAATATTACAAAGGTGATATAACTAATTAAATTTTGTCTATAATTTAGATAGATTAGTTTATTAATATCACATTTAAAGTACTTGCTTTTAACTTAAATAAATCTCTATCATATTTACATTGTTATATTAATTGAATCCATAAATATTTCTCTTTTGAAATAAATGTTATTGAGATTTTAAACAAACAGGTTTCATAATATTTACACGTTTTAAAACTAGAAATGAATTTTATTTCTAAACTAATTCAAAGTAAAAAATGAAGATATATATGAAATAAAGAATAAATGTAAAAATATATTTTTTATAAAAACATTAAATAGTTATGTATTTTAAATAGTAATTTGCAAGTACTTGAATTTCTTTGTAGTACTAGAGAATTTAAAAAAAAACAATATGAAAAAATTTATCAAATTTGAAAGAAATATAAGCAGTAACAATATGTGCTATGCTTGCATTTTTAATGATAGAAAAATACAAGTTCAAGAACAATGGCTGAAGTTGTTGCTAGTGGTGGTCCCACACTTATCAGAACCAAGGGTCTTTCCATTGCATTGGGTTGTTTAAAATGGAGAGTTGTGTGTGAAATTTGAGATTCTTCACATACGTTCGTTTTTAGCAAAGAATCTCTGTCTATTTATAGAATGAATTTACTTTGTATTGTTATTTATCGCTTTGAACCTAATCATGTTTCAAGGATTTAGTTTCAATGTTTAGTTGATCAAATTATAACATAATTTCTTAATTATTTAATGAATCAAAGAATTAATTGTTTCATGTTATTTAATTCTTCTCCATTTGCAATTCACTGCTGTATAAAAACAGAGGTTAATTCAATTCTTCATTAATTAAATTGTAATTCAATATGTAAATAATAATTATAAAATAGACCAATTGTACAATTGGTCTATCATCATAAAATCATATCATTACACAGTAAAAAAAGACATGATCATAAAATGTTTAGAATTATTAGTAGAAAATTTTAATTCATTTATTTTATAAGTATTATGTCTTTAGCATTATATATTTAATGAAAGATGATATCATATTTTTCATTTACTTATAAAATTGTCTATAATAATTAATACAGGTAGTAATAGGATAAAATGTCTAAAATATATTCAGTTTTTACATTTATTTATTTATATTGATGTATATCAGACGTCAAACTGTTAATTTTGCAACAATTAAGATTAAACGATTTTTAATTTAATGAAATATAATTACAGAATGCCAAAAATTTGTATTAAAAGTACAAATATAATTAGTATTACAACTGTCATGAAATAAAAATAAAACTAATAATAATAAAAGTATGTTGTTGTTGTTGTTGTTGTTGTTGTTGCTACTTATTGGTCTATTGGATTAAAAGAGTTCCATAAAAGCCATTTAAATTTTCTAATAAGTGGATTAGCAACTTTCAGACTGTAAACTTTTAGTTATAAAGTTTTTTAATGAGCTGACTTCCATTTGGAATAATAGATATTTTTAAATTTTATAATTGTTTTTTTCTATATATATCTGAACATGAAAAAAGAAACGGAAAGATGTTAAAGCTAAATAATATATACTATTTAGACAATATTAATAAATAGATAATAAAGCAGTGAGTGAGGGCAATATTACAACAAACCAAATGACATATATATGAGTCAATCTGAAACTAATAATAATTATAAAAAAAATAATGTTAAAACATCAATTCATATAAATTATATAAGCTTAGAGTAATGGTGTAGAAATTATAAATTATATATATATATATTGCATTCTTGCAGTATAGCCAAAAAATTCATAGAATATTCTATACATAGTAATAACTACATATGAAACAGACATTTTTGAGGGCGCTCCCATAAAACATGGCCCTGGGCCCCAGCAGGGTTAGTTTAGTTGGATTTAAAAAAAATAAATGACGCAGGGGTGTAGCTCCTCGGTCGAGAATTTTCCATTGGCTAATTTCATTTTTTTTTTTTTTTTTTTTTTTTACCTAAAATATAAATAATGTAATATAGGTATGAAATTAATATTAAAAGATTAATCCAAATTTTAGATGGCAGCCAGAATCAAAGTTTCCCTTTGCTCAAGTGCGGCTACCTCCAAAGGATGGCCCAAAACAGGAATTCCAAGAACTTCAAGAAATCGAAGTTTATTCCAGAGCTAATGATCAGGAAGCATGGGGTTGGTGGAAGGCAACCATCAAGGTTATTAACCTTTTTTAAGTAATTTAGAATCAAAACTGGAAAGAATGATTTGTTCAATTATAAGCTTATGTTTTGTTACAGATGATAAAAGGGTCCTTTCAAGTGATCGAGTACTTAGGATGGGATTATCAGTACACTGAAATCATCAATGCAGAACGAGTGAGACACAAAAATCCAAATCCCCCGATCGACAAGAACACCTTTCACAAGATTGAAATCAAAGTACCTGATGATTTACGAGAGTTGTAAGTTGTCCACGAAGACAATAAATAAGATAATAAATAAGGAGTGTATAAAAATTATGCGGTTATTTGAGTAGGAAATTTTTCTTTGTTACAGTTCAAAGGTGGAAAATGCACACAGGGAGTTTCAAAAAGCATTAGGGGCTGGTTTGTGCCAATATGTGTCTGAACGAGGAGTATTGCTGGCCATCTCCCGTAATGAAAATATACGTCGCCATAGTAGCATGCTCCAAGAAATGCATTTTCGAAACCTCTTTCAAAAGGTATAATTTTGTCTACAATGTTTTTTTGTTCTATTATTATTAAAAGTGTGCAAAGAAATTATTAACTTTTTTTTTTTTAAACTTATATAGTAATATGAAAATGATTTCAACAGTTATCTATTAAAGTAAATTCATCTTGCGATAACTTATATTTCAAGTTATGAGATGACACACTACAAAAGTAGCTTTTTTACATAAAGCAACAATGTGATATAAATTGAGTTTGGTTAGTATCACTTTAATTAACAATCAAGCAGCAAATTAACCACACTTATAATGTTACTTATAAACAATATAGTATAGTAACTTTATGTCAAATGGTTTCTTTCTGGTACTTGAGAATTAGGTGCAGATTAAATATGTACATATATAATGAATTTCTTATCTAATCTTCATAATTTATTTTCTTTATTCTTAAGACTTTTATTTAATCGAATTAATTTATTTATGTAGGTTTTATCCGATTCCTATTAATATCTCAAAAAAAGAGATAGAAAGCAAAACAACGATCAGTATAAGGCGTCGACTTATAGATATGGACTGCGTGTCATCATGCGCAAGATGCAAGTTCTCTTGTAGAAAAAGATGCCACGCACTTCGTGGCATATTTTTCTCTGTCATGAACAATAATGTAACAAAAAGCAACAGTGCCCTTCATTTTACAAGAATACAAAATTTATGTTTTAATTCAGCAAGACAATACTTGCCTTTTTTATCATTACAAATAAATTAAAATAAAATATCATTTTACCGTGTTTATAAATGTTGATAAAATTTTAAATTTTAAAAACTCTAATTCTTATACATTTTTTAACATGAATTCAGATTAATTTTCAGACTGTGAATTTCATTTTGATTTCTTGTTTGAGAAAATGTACGTAAATTATTAAATTTGAATTATAATTGGCAAAATAAGGTATATAATTAATATCAATTAAAAGAATGATTATAAGCCTATTAAAAATATAGTATTGAAGCATACTATAACTAACGTAAATGTAGACAATAAACATAGACTTATATGTCACAATTCGCTTATTATCTACGTTTTTATATATTTTCATGTTTATAAATATATACTTGTGGAAAGATACAGTATCTTTGCCATTTGAATGTCTTTTGCACGCGATACAAGTCTTGACCATTATCAATAAAAATTGTTATTTAGTAAAGAATACGGATTTATCCATGACAGTTTACAATTTTGTTGTTTGCGCTGGGTGTCTTAAAATTTCAATACAACCAACTAAACAAGGATAAAACATGCCGCGAACATTTACATTTCTCTGTTCATATGCGACACGATACACAGAAGAAGACACGCGGTCCAGTTCTATACGTTGATGGTGTAAGGTCTCTAAAAAGCAAAAAAATTTCGTTTTTGTCAATTTTGGTGAAATATGTTTTGAATGAAAAAGTGACTATTTACCGTCTATTAGTGTGCACACACCATATTAACGGGAATGGGTTAAAGGGTTAAAGATCCCATTAATGATCAAATAAATAATGTGATTTTAATTTCTCAAATTTATTTTAATACATTTTAACGTCAAGGTGTTAAACGAAAGTCATAATAATTAATCATTTCTGCAGCTGTTATTACTGAAACGAACGGAAGAAGCAGCTCGACAACTTGAATCGACCAAGCTACAAACGATTGGAGGGTAAGTAGACACGTGTTTTCGCTAAACCTACACTAATATTAATAATCGGTGATGATTCAAGGTGACATCATAATTATTTTACATTGTTTTAGACACATTTCCTTATTTCTTTATCATTTATTTATTTATCTTTTACATTTACAATTTCTCAACCCTTCCCTGTCCCGGCTACCATCCTGTCTGTCATTTGCATTTACTGGCAGAGGTTTATTACGACATTAAACAACATTTGTAACCACTGAGTCATTATCCCTCAAATATTGTAGAGACCACTACAAGTATTTTAAAAATATTGCATTTCTCAAGTGATAATTTGATCGCATTTAAACATTGTTATATCTGAGGGAATCTTTTGACATTGAGATTGCAAAATTATACGTGTGAATATATATATATATATATATATATATATATATATACACACACGTATATATGCGTTCAGTCATACCTTTAATTCATCGTCTCATATATTCTGAGTCATTAAACACTTCAATCTGATCTTTATACGCTCAAATAACATTTTTTGTCATTTTTGCACGGAACATAAAGAAACGATTCTACACTTAAAAATTTCATGTGTTTTGGGTTTCGATTTTGATTTTGAATTTGAAATGGATCTTATGAATTGATGGTTATTGATGTTTTTTGTTTCAAGTCCAAACGTTAGTATAATAATTAAATTTGTAGAATATAAATATTTCCTTAAAGTAAATGAAGAATTGAATGGTATTAAAATAATTTCTATTAAGAAATGCTGCTTGTGAAATTGTTTATATTTTATACATGTTGTGCAATTGATATACCATTTTAAAGCATAATTCTCATTTTCTTCAAATTAATTTATAATCAAGCAATATCATAAAATTAAAATGTAATTACATAAATCGGCATAATTTCAACCATTTTTTTTTCCTTGTAGCTTCATGATATTTGTTCATATTTAAAACAAATATGATAGTGTAATATCATAGTAATACAACATAATTTATCCTTTATTCTTATTATTCTCTGAATGAAATTGTTAATGCATGCACTTTTGATTTTGTATTTTAATGTTGAATAACCATCAAGAATTCCATCAAGATGAATGCATTTTCCTTAGCATGTGAGCTAACATTTTTAAGTGTACTAATTTGAGGTTTGATATTTGTGAATTAAGGAGTTCGTGATTGAATCTTTAAATTGAATGTGTACAATAACCTACAGTTAGTAATTCCTTTTTTCAATTAGGTTTGGAATTGTATAGATCAATATTATTAGAATAAGATAAGAAACTGAATACAAAAAGATATTTAAAATCTATTGTAATTTTTTAATTGTGTACATTACATTTCCATATTATAGCATATATATAACTTACATTTAATTGCCTAGTTTAATAATTTTAATTTAGTCGCGAATCTCCTTAAATGATCATAAATCATTTTTTGTTCATCATGTATGAAAAGTGATCTTTTTCGTGCTAGCTTTTTTGCACTCAAAAGATCACTTTTCTTATAAGATAAACAAAAAATTGTGTTCGTATGTCGGGCGCAAAAGCAACTGGCACTCGGTTTGTTTCGGCTTTCACCTCAGGCATCAGAGTAAAGCCGAGGCGAGCCGAGGGTTTTCGGTTGCGCCTTAATAAACCTCGTCGCAATTGCTTACTTTGCGCCCTACATACGAAAATAACTATTTAAACCTTATTACCTTTCATTATTCACCTGTAAATCATTTGCAACGACACTTGTTTATTTTATAAATAGTGTTTCTCGAATATCGAAGTGAATGCTATATATTAATAATTTTTTTTATAATTATTAATTCATATATCAACACGTATACATTGAGGATCCCTAAATGGAAGATGAACTCCAATGTAAACAATCAAATCCCAATATTGTTTCTCTTGACAATATATTGAGTGAAATTTGGAATTTATTTAAAATTTTATTTATGTGCAACCCAATAAATTTTTTGTAAAAAATATTTATACTAAAACTTATTTGAGATGTATTATTTGCATTGAGTATTGAAATCTCTCATATTTATGAAACTGTCAACTATTATATATGAATTATTTTTCCTTTTCTGACACTTAATATTTCTATTTCTAACTTATTACTCTTTACGTCCGAAATTTTAGTCAAGTGTCAAAAGCAAGATGGAATGTTAAGTGTGTGCAATCTTGTTTATTGCCTCTACACTTAAATAATAATTATAAACAATCAAAATAAAAATTAAAATCAGTAATAACGTATATAAGATGTAAATATTAGATAGCGTTTCGTTTCTTGGTTACACTGAAACTCATCGGTAAGGCTAGTGTAACCAATGCCTTATACGCTATGAATTTATTTCAAAAAATGTGTTGTAATATGCTATCTATATATCATCTCAGTAGTAGGAAAGATGAAATTATACTCATATTCTCCCTCTACTGAGAGAATTTGATATCATTCCCTTGAAATTCAATTTTTGTTTATTTTCAATGAACTTACCTGATATTTAGTTG